>PVKA01028213.1:0-29636 GCA_004027165.1 Ctenomys sociabilis
CTAGGTAAATAATTATTGAATTTTTGATATAATTCAGCTATAAAAAAACCTGTAAATATAATATCATATATGCACCTTGTACAATACCAAAACGTTATGAAAACAGTTTGCAATGTATTAATTCATCGACTCTGTATGGTTAAGGTGTTTTGAAACTGTCTGATTGACATTTGTATTTTAATAAAATAAAAATAAATGGGAAAAAAAAAGAAAGTAGGAGGAACTCTTGATAACTTAAGGGATGGAAAGAGTTCATGAACAAAAAGCTCAACTGCCTATGTTATAGGGTAATAATATTAAGATTCTATTCTGGAGAGTTAACAACTTATATTTTCAGACAAAAAATTAGGGAAAATGAAGGGCTGCAAGGACAGCCAATATTTTGGCCCTAGCCTTTCAAGGTCAGTGAGGAATGAGGGCACAGGAGAAGCTATGCTCTAACATCCGGTAGCTCAAATATGTCCCAAATTTTCTCATGAAGGAGATTATCGGGCCACAGAGGAAAGTGATCAACAATGTAGAGTGTGCCTAAGGAGAGTCACATGAAGAAAAATCATTCTTTGAGGCTTTCACAAAGAGCAACTTTGTCAAGCAATGTCTATGACTCATCCACTTGGCTGAAATTGACAAAAGATCTGCAAATTGCTGCACAGGGTTTCAAGGTATGTCCTGAGGGGATTTGACTAACCTTGTCAGATACAATAGTTACATTTTTTGTTATATAGGTCTTTCTTTATCTTGGTCTTAACCATCCAGCAAAAAAGTATATAAAAGAGGTATAAAAATATAGCCATATTAATATGCTGAGGTGTAAAATCTCAAGTCATCAACTTTCGACATTGACAGACTTGATTATAATGCACTCTTATTTTAGGCTACTGGAGCATACTGGATTATTCTACTGATTTCATGTATCAATAATATATTAATAGCAATGGAATACACATCTCTAAGACAAGTAAATAAAAAAGGATATAAATGTACCATTTTGTAGTGGAAAAATGTGGATTTATCTGTATATACAAAATAGCATAAATATAGTTTCTTTTAGTTCAATGTGAAGTTTTGAACTAATAATGTTTAGACAAGGTATCATGTCTGCATATTGTACTAGAAATAACTACTATAAAGACAGCAATATACTATGTATTAATTATTGTAATGGTACTACTGACCTGTTTTGAAGCTATCTTAGTCTTTCTCAATAAAATTATTTTTAAACAGATTATCCCTCAAGCAGTTATTCCTATATTTCCTATCTTGGTACCAACACTTCCACCTAACATTTAATGCTAGAAAGTTTGGATGGTCTTCAAGTTCCCTCTTTTTCTCATTTCATTTCTCAAAGGTTCTCTGAATATTTCTTAGTCCAAATAATTATTGTATCTCTGTAAGAACGTATATGTACTAACTGACTCTGCCCACATCTACACCAAAATACTAACAGAGTTTTTGTTTTTAATAAGATAAGCTCAATCCTTTCTTTAAAACTCTTTGTGTGCTCCTCATATCTTCAGTACAAAAATAAAATACATAGAGTGTAGAAAATATTTTAATTCATTATAGTACCACTTATTGAGTTTTTGATATTGTTTCTTGTGCTGCTTGAGTTCTGTTTACAAATTTCTTGCCTAGGTCTATGTATGTAAACATTTTTCTATATTCCTGAATTTTTACATAGTTTTATTACTGTATTTTTTAAAATTACATTTGGACTTGATTTTAGCACAGAGTAGAGAATGCAGCATGTCTAGTTTCATTCTTCTGGATGCAGATTACAAGTTTATCCAGTATATGTCTTAAAGTGCCTATCAGGTTTATTTTTTTCTCCTTTGTCAAAGACCTAATTAGCCTATTTTGTTATTATATCCCTTATCTTGATATAGGCATTAGATAGAGCATCTATCAATTTCATATTTTTCAATGAATCAATGCGTAAATAGTAGAACGAATGAAATGAATCTTAACAAACCAGTTTGGTTTTTTCCTTTGCATTACTTATCCCAATGCACTGCAATTGCGGAAGCAGAGCTTGATAACACATAACAACCAGACGGGTTCCCAGATTATGTTCTCATTCCCAATTTCTTGGAATTCTTTCCATCTTTCCCATTCTGCTGTCCTTTCACTTTCTCCTTTATCTCTCTCTCTCTCTCTCTACCGTGCATACACATAAAACACGTACCTGCATTCATATACACATAGAGTCTCATATCCACATACACTTGTCCTTAGCAAATTCTAACATATTCACACAGGCTTTCATTGTATGCTTTAAATAAATTAAAGATAAAAAAAGAAAAACAAGAATAGAAACGGAAACAAAGCAACATAAAACAATAAAAGAGGCACATAATTTCAGGACAAAAATAGGAAATTAACAATGGCAGTTACATTACTTTGCATGCTTATAATTCTTCACATCATATCCGCATTCTCCAAGACAATGAAAAACATTTTATTTATTTATTAAAAACTGACGTGTTTTAAGAGATAATTATTTCATGATGCTATATTTAATTTTTTGTTATTTTATATATCTCTTCAATAACTACAGTAACAAACTTATAAGGGCTGTCTTCAATTTTCTTCAGTCTAGTGTTTGACATGTAGTTCAAGATATATGCAGTTGAAACAGTTAATGAATAGAGCAATGAGGACAGTATTTGTGACAAATATTATGATAAACATAGAGGAAAAGCCAACAAATATGATCTCAAAGTCTTAATGATTATTAAAAATGCAATAAGTAGAAGTTCACTTTACAAATTCAGAATGACACACAATCTGTTGAGTAATATAACTGAAGATTTGGAAAGCATTGCATGTCTGTAGTATTGTACATGGAACAGTCCTGTAAGTACACTTTAAATTTTAGGCTGTTGCATTGTAAGTGACTTATAAGGACACAAAGTCATCTGCGCAGAAGATAATACCCAAAATAGTGGAATAGAGGATGTTACATAATAAAAATAATTTTATACATAATAAAAATATTCATAAAGCCAACCAATTAAGGATCTTTGAAAAAGTAAACAGAAATAATTGAAAATAAGACTTCACAGACCAAATAACAAAACTTTCAAAAATAAAAAAAATAAAAAGTTAAGATACTACTATTACTAAGACTAATAATACAATAGTATTAGAAACACTGCATAGTTTGAATAAGAATGTGTTATATGGCAGACACTGTTAAAAAATTTTCATTTAATACAAATTTAGTGAAAATGCTCAGAGAATTTCTGATGATTATTAAATTGGACATTATCTATTAAAACACAGGACTAATACTGAACTTTAGAATTGGTTCACATAAATTCAGTATATAATTTAATCTCTTCTTTAATGTTCCTGTGCTTCAATTTGTTTCTTCATTGCAGGAGGTGTGGTAGATAATTAATCGTCAAAATTTCATGCATTAACATTTATGAAGCACTGGGAACAAAGCTCTTCCAGTAATATAGTGGTGGAGTTTGTTGCTAGGATATCCTGCACCCATAAACCAAGTTTTTCTTGTGGTACTGTTTGTTTCAGAAAAAATGATGGCCTATTTATTGTGGTGTTCTCATATTAACAAGTGAAAGGTTAAATATCAACTCAAAACATTAAAATTTTAGCTATTTTATTGCAACATTGATGAAAGAAAAAACTGAGAGCAGGTAACAGACTGTACGTGATGATTTTGTAAAGCTAGTACTCTATTCAATTAATTTCCATTTGCCCCAGGAAAATTGACTGGAACCACTTGCAGCTGCAACATTTACAGTTAGTTCTAAACTTGCCCACAATGTTTGCCATGACATTTCTTTTCCACTACTACTTATACATTGCACAGAATATCAATAGTCTTTGTAAAAAAAAATCATCTCATTTATAGCATTTTATTTTTACTAGTGATATTTTCATATACAATATATAGCAGCTTATCAATTACTAAAAATTATATGAATGCTGATAGTAAGCTGTGCTTTTATTTTTGTTTCTTTCCTGATGCAAAATTATTAATGTTTGCCCTGTGTTCTTTTATAAAAAATTTATTTAAAAATTACCATAAGCATTTGTGTCTAGTTGTCCCCCCAGAGCCTCATGTAAATCATGGGGTGGGTACTTCAAGGGTTTGAGATTAACTCATGATCCAAGACTGGGATTATAGGTCTGAGTAATGTTTGGGATTATGGGTGTGAATACCCAGCCTGAGGTGGACAGCCTGAATGCTGCTTAAGAGATATAGACTTGCTCTCTGTAGCCATTGTTGCTGCTACTCCTTCTGTTTTGCTCTCTTACCCTTTGCCACCCTCATGAAAGGTTGCTCTCTGCCTTGGAGGAGCCAGCTGAATATGGATTGAGACCTCTAGTAACTGTGAGCTAAATGAACCTTTCCTTTCTTCATTTTGAGTGTAGGGTATTTGTCCCAGCAATGAGAGAAGAGTAACTGAGACAATAAAAAAATAAGACAAGCTGATGAGATAGCTCAGTAGACTAATCTGCTACTTAGGCAAGGGTTTGACCCCCCCAGCACCTTTATTAGGGTATTATAATTTTCACTGTACAGCTCTTTTACATCCTTTATTAGGTTGGTTCCTAAATATTTCATTTTATTAGATGTTATTGGGAAGGTTGTGATTTCCTTAATTTCTCCCTCAGAATTTCTCACTTGTGTACAGGAATGGTATTGATTTTTGAGTGTTGACTTTATATTCCACTATACTGTAGAATTTTCACATTAAATCTACAAGGTTTTTGGTGATGTTTTTAAGGTCTTCTCTGTAGAGTATCATATCACCTGTGAATAATGATAATTTAACTCATTTCCTATCTTTATTCCTTTTATTTCTCTTGTCTAATTGCTTTGTCTAATTTTTCTAGAATCCTGTTGAATAGGAGTGATGACAATAGACATTGTTGTCTTGTTCTTGATTTTAGAGAAAAAGATTTCAGTTTTTGACCATTTAGTTTGTTGGTTTGTCATAAACGGTTTTATAAGATGGGGGTAAAGTTAATCTATTTCAATTTTCTATGAAGTTTTTATAATTAATAGGTGTTGGAATTTGTCAAATCATTTCTCTGAATCTATTAAGATGATCATAGTACTTTTGTCTTTGAATCTATTTATATGGTATAGTACATTTATTTTTTTATTTTTGTATTTTAGTACAGGGTCTAGAAGGGTCTCACTATGTAGACTGGACTTGTAGTGATCCACCTGTGTTCAGACTCCTAAGAGCTGGGATTACAGGTGTGAACCACCATGCCCAGTCTCAATCTCTGTCTCAGCACACCCCTGGGGCAGGGCTGGCATGGCACACTGGGGATGGAACCCCTGCTGTTGAGTCTGCCTAAGTAGATGCTTTAATACGCTGAGTTATTTGGCTGGCCCTTAGTGTGGTGTATTACATTTATTGATTTGCATATATTGAACCATCCCTATCTCCCTGTAATAAATCTTACTTGGTCATAAGGTGTAATCTTCTTGATTTCATGAATTCTGCTTGAATTTGTGGTGGAACACACCTGTAATGATAGTGCTTGGAAGGCTGACATCAGAGAATCACTGTGAGTTCAGTCTACATAGTGACAGCCTGTACTAAATATACTTAAAAATGTTTTTAAGTCTTCTTAAGTTTTGACAATTCATATATATCTAGGAATCTTATTTCCTCTGAATTATGCGTTTTGGGCTTCTGTGTTTGTGAAATAGCTAATGATACTTTTTTCATTTAAGCAGTGTCTGTTGTGTTTTCAATGCTTTGATTTCTAATTATATTAATTTAGATCTTTTCTTCTCTTTTTAAAAGAGAAAATATTGGCTAAATGTTTATCTACTTTATTCTTTCAGTGAACTAGCTTACTATTTCATTGAATCTTCATAAATATTTTTTTCTCTATTTCATTAACTTTTTCTCATTACAACTTCCTTTCTTCTACAAGCTCTAAGTTTGAATTGTTATTGTCTAAGACAATGAAGCATATCTTTAGTGTATTTATTTGGCTTATTTTGTTTTTCTTATGTGGGCATTCACTAGGGTAAACTTCCCTCATGTGGATTTTACTGTTTCTTCTAAATTTTGGTATGTTGTTCTGGCATCATCTTTTAGATCTAGGAGTTGTCTTTATTTCTTCTTTAATTTCATCTATGATCAGTGTTATTTAAGATTGTATTCTTTAGTTTCTATATATTTCATTATCTTGTATTATTGACTTGCTACTGATTTATAGATTCATTTCTGTGTAACCTGATATGCTGCATGGTAAAATTTCAATTTATTTGTACTTACTTGTACATACTTTATTTGTTAGTATGCAGTTGGTTTTGGAGAAACTATGATGTATAACTCTAAAGACTATATACACTCTATTGATAGGTGCAATGTGTCATAAATACTTATTCTGTTTGTTTGCAGACTTGCTACATCTCTAATATTTCTTTGTTGGCTTTTTAATTTAATTGATTTATTTGTGTTGGTGCAGATGGAGATCCCTATAATAATTGCATCTGATGTTTATTTGGACATTAATATACACTAGAATTTAGAAGTTGGGTGCACCACGGTTTAGTGCACATAATAATTCAGTGTATGTAATTGCTATCTCTTGCTGATAAGAGTTCCATTAACTAATATGTAATGTTCTTCTTGACTCTTGATCCACTTAAGTTTGAAATTCGCTTTGTGTGAAGAATAAAGCAACTATTCCTATTTGATTTCAGTTTCTCATTGCTTGAAATATTAATTTGCATCCTTTAATTTTATTTTATGAAATTCCTTTTGTGTTGGATGTGTTTCTGGTGTAACAGAAAATGCCCTTTCCCAGCTAATGTATTTAATTTAAAGACTCCCTGCTTGCTTATCTCATATGAGCCCTAGATCACCAGAAATCAGTGCCTGATATCTTGAGGATGATCTTGATCAATACCCTTTGTCCTCAATAACTCTGTCACTCAATGAGAGATCTTGAATATTTCTCATTAATTGTCCTACATCTGACACACCAACTTCACCGTGGTTGTTTCTACTACCCATACTTTTAATTGCCTTTTAATCTCTTGGGGTTCTTTTAGAAATTTCCTCCAGACCCCTATTCTTTGCATGCTGGGCATTCATGTTTTCTGTCTCTATAGCTTAATTAGCTGCTCATTCATGTCTTCTCTAGACTCATTCATCATCTATTTCATTACATTTATTACATAATCAGTTATATTATCTTTAAGTTTGTCAAGTATATTATGGAATTGTTTCACTTTCCCTGGTACCTTCAGATATATGTTCTGTTTAGATTATTATTTTCTTCTCTTCAATGCCCCTATTAATCAGTTTTGTGAAGTTGAGAGCATTTGTTGCCTTGCCTTTTATGTTTCTTGTTAGTTTGCTAGTTAGTTTTGTTTTTAATTTTTTTGTGCAGGAATTTGTATGATATTTGTCTCAGTGCCTGAATCTTTAAAAAATGAGCCACAATATTATTTATGACCCCCAATTAATTTAGGTATTGGCATAGAGAGAAAAAATCAGTTGACAGTCAGTATGTTCCCTTGTTTATTGCAGTAAATTCACCAACGACAATGAGATAAAATTTAGCTAGATACTGACAAGCCATAGAAACCATTCACGAACAGAGCCCTTACTGAAGCAAAGAGCACTGTAATTTTAGCAAAGACAATTAGGCCTCTGATATACAGACATAAATTATTTCAGAGCACAGATTTCTACTATATACTGACAGCAGTGCCAGAGCTTATATTTTATTTATTTATTTTATTGAAGAACAAATAGCAATGACACAGTTTCAAGAGAAATTAACAGGACAGATTCAGTAAATTAATACATTGCAAACTGTTTTCATAATATTTTGGTATCGTATAAGGTTCATATATGATATTATACTTACAGACATTATTATAGCAGATGTTTCTAATCAGTGAATTAAGAGAGTGAAGCTGTTTACTTATCTTATTTTTTATACCTGAATTATATCACAGATTCAGTAATTAATACTTTCCACCTTGTTATTTTCCTGGTGATTGTCCAGAGTACTAGAAGCCGACATAATATCTTCTCCAACCACTATTAGTGCAAATCTTGCTTTCTAATAATACAAGTGATGGCCTTGTACTTGATTGTTCATCAGAGAGGGATGATCAACTTAGTTAAATATTGCTTCTCATAGAATTATGCAGAAACATGGCATATTTATCCTAACAGTACCACTAAATTAAATGACTTCTTTTACAGGACTACCCCCTCTAAAGATTACTCTCCCTGAACCTGGCCTCTCATGATAGAATACAAGCCCTGTGATCTTTATCTGATCCTGGGCCTCCCAGGTAATCCCTACTTAGCTCTTCTCTGGATGCCTAGTTCCTAAGTTCATCTCTTACCCGAAGAGGATGCCTCAGTCCTGAAAGAAAATTCTCCTGGACACTGGTCTGTTCTTTATTAAGTTGGTCTGTTGCTATGAGCTATGGGGGATCCAGGGACTATGAGCAGGGCACATGTTTCTTGGGTCCTTATGAATTGGCACAGGGATTGAGGGTGGTAGTGATGGGTGGTGATGGGCATATAGATCTAGGGTCCTTCTGGATCTGAAATGGGCTTTTATTTTTCTCATTGTAAAATAACTTTTTTACAGAAAAAATGAATAATGAAACTTACAATGCAACATTATTCATATCTCTCTGTACAGGTTAACTACTCAGGATTTCTTTGCAGTTTTTCTATATATTTTGTGCCTGTAATAATTTCTTTTTATTTTTTATTGAAGAACTGCCTGTAATAATTTAAAAAATATTTTAAAGAGAAAAAAAAATAACAAGAACAGCAATGAAGAGTTAATGTTTAATTGATCAATCTTCCGTGCTGATATCTGGTAATCTGAGCAACAAATTTGATGCTAACAGTATGTACTATTACAATCGTTGCTAATTTTCTATTCTTGTTTTGAATTTCTGTAACATTTTTATTGTTTTTTGTTGTTGTGTTTTTGTCTTTTTTCCTGCCTGTAATAACTTACACACTGAAAACACCCCCACTTAAAAATATATCTTCATCTACTGAGTCTACACAAATATGTTTGTGCACTTGTCTGAATCTTTGGTGTGTGTATGTGTGTGTGTGCATGTGTGTGACTTAATGTGAAAAAAGCTGGGATAGATGGAATCTTTGATAGAATTTTATATCAATCTTAATTTCTAGATGATGGTGCCCATGATATTAAATTTTTATTAAAGACCCTGCTGGGTTAGGAAATTGAAGATATAGGTTAAGTCTTAAGGTGTAGTTGACTATGTCTGTTTGCCCTACTCTTGCAAATGTCTACAAATCCCTGAGTGTTGAAACCTTGGAGAAGTGCAATAAGAAAAGAGTTAAGGATAACATTTTAAGGTATATAAGTATGTCTTTACCAAATGAATTCTGTGTAAGTACATATGACTTAAAATACTTTTCAGGAAGAGAAACTTTCTAATAATACAAGTGATGACCTTGTACTTGATTGTTCATCAGAGAGGGATGATCAGTTTAGTCAAATATGGTGACATTGAACTTGAGGGCCACTTGATTCATTTCTTTTGACTCTTTTGAGCATTAAAAGCTATGAAAACTGGGTAGGTCACATGAAAATAACAATGATAACAAAAATAAATGAGTAAAAATCAAAACATGAAATCACACAGTTTCAGGAATTCTCCATGTCCAGTATGTGATTGTAGAATCATTTGCTTTTCTAATTTTTAAAAAAGTAATATGAGATACAGTATATGCATCACTCAAAAACTCTAGTAAAAATGGTACTGTGAACTTCTCATGTTTCAGCTTTTGTCTGCACTGTATGTGGGATGCATAAGCCACAGTGATTTAGTGTATATTGAAAACATGATTGTGCAAGATCTTATCATCACCTCTGCTGTATGGAATACAAGCCTACTTTCCATACTCCACATATTGGTGTTCAAGAAAAAAATATGTTACACTTAATTCCTAAATAAAAAGTATAAGGGAAGGGATAATAAAAATGAAGTTGGAAAATTAGCAGCCATGTGTTGCTTAATGGTGAGGATATATCTAATGAGATTTGGCCTTAAGTGATGTCATCTTTGTGTGAAAATCTACAGTGGAGTTATAGGACACAGATTCTTAAATTAGCTTTCTCTTTTCAGAGCAACTATAACTCATACACAATTTAATGGGGGAGCTACTCCAGCAGATCATACCAGAAAATTCAGCATATGCCCAGCTGGGTCTGAGGAAACATCATAGCAGAAAGGCCTGGCCAAGTAAAGCTTCCTAGTTCATGGTGACAGAAGAAGAGAACAGGGAAGCAGCTCTAAAGTTCAAGCTGAGAGAGATCAGACATGAGGCCCCCAGGCCACTCACCTGTGATCACCGAGCCATACACAGAAGTGGGCTCCCCTAGATCCCTGAGGGGTCTCCATGCTAGTCAAGCTGATATTCCGACCAAGGGTCACTGTAATACACACCTGGTGTGCATGAAATGACCAATCACTACCAGGCTATAAACCTCTAAGGCCTTTCATTGCACTAACTATAGACAATTGTAATAGAATGACAAGTGTTTATATAGCTAAACATAGAAAAGTTACAGTAAGTGTTTTATATGACATATAAAGACAGCACAATTATAGAAGGGATTTACCTATAGATGGAGTCCATGGAATGGGAAGTTACTCTGGTAAGTCAGTCAGAAGATCATATGTGAGTGTGAAGGCCTGCACCATTACTAGTGCATTTTAAATGCAGTACAGTTAGAATACACCAATTTGCTAAAGCAACACTTTCTTCACTATCAGGTAATAACTAGTTTGAAACACAAGTTCATTACACATCTGTTCAAAAATATTATTGGTCTTGAAATACTTATTCAAAAATTTATTTATTTATTTATTTATTTATTTAATACGTGGTCTTGCTATGCAGTTCAGACTCACAGTGATCCTCCTGTCTCAGCCTCCCTGGTGCTGGAATTATAAGAGTGCCACTATGCCCAGTTGCTGGCTGGCATGAAGTTCAGTACCAGAGACAGAGCCTGGATCCTTGTGCTTGCCAGGCAGCAGCTGAGACACTACAGAGACACTGCTTTAATATACACAGCGTTGCGATCATCCACACCACTGTATTTAGTTCCATATGTTGCCGCACTGAAAGCTCATTTCAGACAGTGACATGATGGAGGGGTTACCCCTGGTGATAATAATGTCTTTTTATTTATTTTATAAAGAAAGTACAAAGTAGTAACAAAACATAAAAATTACAAGTGATAGAGAATTTCACTTAAAAAAATAGTATGAATTTTGTTTTAATGAATAATGTCTTCCAGTTATTCATATTAGAAGATACATGAAATTAAGAAGAGAAAAAGGTGAAACAATTGAAAAAAAGGAGACAAAATAAATTAAGCATTATCTGCTCCTTTCCACAGACCAGCGGAGATCCACAGTACAGTTGTTGAAACCATCTTGGTAACATATAGAGATAGACCATCTTTTGAAATATTTCCTAAAGTATTCACTGGAGGCTACTTTACAGTTAACAGATGTTTGAAAAGGCAGAAGCCCACTCTAAAATAATGGCGAAAGGCATAATGTAGTAAGCGCATGAATCACTAACAGTTGTTTAAAATCTTTATCAAGTATTATGTTCTATACATAATTGCACGTGCTATAATCTTATGGCAAGCCATTATGTGATTTTGTGTACACTATCATCACCTCAAATGCAAGATAGTGCTTGGTGTGGTGTCATTATGGTGGCGGTAATGTCACTAGACGGTGGTGAGCTCTGGACTTCTTTAACACACAGGATCACTTTTATGCACAGTCTTTCACTGTTATTATGCGGCACTTGAATATATTTTCATGATGTAGAGGACAAATAGAACAAGAATTACCAAAAATATTTATTTAATGAAATGCTCCTTCAAATTGGTAGAAAAATACAATTCATTATTGACTCAAGGACTTTAAAAGAAAAAAGGAGAATTTCTTCTGCAAGGTGAGTCTTAAAACAAGAGAACTAAAACTATTAAATAATGAAAGGAAAGATAAGAGGTTCAGAAAAAATAAATAACTCATCCAAGAAGAAGAAAAAGAAATAAAATATAATGAAGTATCGTAAGGAATTAAATTCATTAATAACTGACAAGAAAAGCATGGAGATTTTCCTTGTGTTGGTAACTAAGGAATTTTTTCAACATATTATAAAATAATCAATAAATGAAATATTTCAGAACAAACACAATAATAGTAAAATATAATGGATGGAAGATATTTTGAAAACTGTCAAGCACTATGTAAATTCTTTATCTTATGATTATTAGATTAGCACTTCTATCATTAGATCACAGATTATTTGAAAAATAATCTCTTCCAGCTCTCTGACATAATTTATCTATCCTTCATTAGATCATTACCTTTTATTAGATGTCATCTGACCGGTGATCCAGTTGGCGTTATGAGGGCATTTATCACTATGTAGTTTGCAAAGCAATTGTGGATATCAATTTTCAGTAAGAGACAATTTTTTCTATTATTCTTACACTAAATCAAAACTGATAAACTTTATCATATGTTAGCAAGATTGGACAGAAGCAATATAAAAACTGAACAGTTCAATCAGTTTCAACAAAATAAGACTCACTCTAGATAACACATTTTATAATGCTCTTCTACCCATTAATGTATCCATATATGGTGTATCATGCAATTTATGCACAGTGTTTCATTCTGAAGTAAATAATATACAGTACCATTAATATCAGGATATCTGGAATAATTGTATTTTGGAATGAAATGTCTAAATAAAGCCATTTCTGTTCACGTGACAATTATTCATATGGTTATAGGTATAAATAACAATATTTTATATATACAGAATAGCAAAATTAACCATATATCATGAGTGACAATATGAAAATTAGAGGAAATCCATAATCACAAATAAGAAACAGTTCTGTTATCATAATTGTGTTCTCCAAGGCAGTACAGATTGATAGAGGCATGAGGATGAGGACAGAGATGGTATTTTCTCATTGTGTTTAAAGTCTCAGTGACAATCAGTTATATGCACTGAATAAATTCTTCAAAGTCTAAAAGATTCTTGAACGTTGTAAACATCCAGGATCCTTGTTGTAAGAATCCTCCTGTGCACACCTGTCAAAAAGGAAAATTGGTCTCTAGGAATCCTCATACTTTTAGTGATGTCCCTAGAGACACTGCCCTGTGAGGTACAGCAGTGGGTCTTTCTATGACAAGACACAAACACTCAGTTGTTAACTTCAGATATCACAGCATTTTTTTTCTTCTGTGTTACACAATATTCCATATGACCCCAAAGTGAACTGAATTACATTTGTGCGTATATGTCTTTGTGTGTTTTATGCAGCAACAAATATGCACACAATGCACAGTTGTCTAAATTTGTTTAGTCAGTGTTTACCTACAAGACTTTGTCAATACCTTCACAAACTATTTTGATTAAAGAAAAACATATTTCTGTAGAAGTGTCTTCTGGCTATTGTGTCCTAAAACCTCTTACACTTATTATAAGTGAAACAACTCTCAATTTCTTCATAAAAGCCCTTTGTCCTATTATTTCTTGTTACACATTATGACTATCTCCCAATATCTCAAAAATAATTTTATCATGAAAAAATGTAAAACAGAGATAATTTACCATCATATGGTTTGTGTCTCAGTTTATTCTCAATTATCTTCTGTGCCTAAGAAAATTTCCATTTTTCCTGTGCATCATTTTAATGCTAATCCTAGGGTTTGTAGTATTTCATTTATAAATACAGTAGCATGTATCATAAAATATAAGAATAATTATTTTAAAACACAATAACCATAAATTATCTTATGTTATGTCAAAGTACTCTTTTACTTTCCAATCTATTTTTGTAACAGTTAGATCAAATTTGACACTCCAGATTCCCACAAATGAACACAAATCATCATACAGTGAAAAAGCAAGATATTTTATCATCAATGTTTTTCTCCCCTTTCTATGATGTTTGAAATAAAAGTATTCTTTTCTTCCCTTAATTTCTCTTGCTTAGAATATTTGTTGCAAAAATATAAGCTACTATCTTACATCTTTCAGGTGTCTTTATGGAGTATCACTTTACTTTGATTTTGGGAGAACCTTTTCTTTGTTGTAAATGTATTTGGCACGCGGTCTCACTATGCAGCTCAGACTCTAGTGGTCCTCCTATGCTGGGCCTCCACAGACTGTGCTTACAGTTGCGCACCAACACGCCTGGTCTCGGTAGCTGGCCCAGTGCAGCCAGGGGCAGAGCTGGTGTGGCGTGTGGCGTCAGATGTAATGAGCCCTTTTGGTCCTCATCTCAGTCCAAGAAGTTCATATTTGTAATCCTCAAGTACATTACTGGAATCCCATCAATATAATTCTAACCTACCACTGCCAGGGCAATCCACCACAACAATAAAGACACCAAGGCATATTTATAGTTATGGGGGGCCAAGAAGTTCTAAGTCCAGCCATGGTGATGACTATCTGGAGCAAAGCCTCAACCCAGAACCAAACCCAGGTTTTATTCTGCTGTGAAAGAGGAGTGACCTGAGGATGAATGATTAAGAATAGCAGGAAGTCGGTGAGTGTTGTGAGCTGGATTAAGTAGGAGACTGCATTTACCTTTGCAATATGCAGAGAGAGGGATATGCATAAAAAGTAATTTGCATCACACTATTGAGATAGAATCTATTGTTTTGGGGTCAGGTGCTTCAGCTCTGATGTGCCATCTTTCAAGCCTCAAGAAGTCATAACCTCTATCTCAAGGCTTGATCCCAGCCAACAGCATGGAGCACTGGCTCTCCATCTTGTCTTGCACCAGCTCATATTAAAGAGCAGCAGGTGTGGGTTATCCGAGAAACACACATGCCATCTTCAAAGAATACAACCAACACCTCAGATAGACCAACAAGAATTGCTTAAAGATAGTTGAAGGATAAGGAAAAATCCTAACCAGCTTCTTACCTATCAGTACATGGGCATAGGGTCAGGTCAGCCAAAATGGAGACAACTGCTCTTCTTTCAAGGAGAGTTACCCAGGCATTCCTCAAAACCAGTGATCAAACCCCAGTCCCTGCACTTGCCTAAGCAGTTGCTTAGTCCTCTGAGCTATCTCACCAGCCATGAGAAAACGCTCTTGACAGAGGAAGAAGTGTAGACAAAGAATCAAAGCAAGAAAGTAACATTTTCACTTTATAAATTTAGTACAGGGTATAGAGGGTCTCACTACATAGACTGAACTCATAGTGATTCTCCTGTTTTCAGCATCCTATGTCCTGGGATTTCAGATGCATGCCACCATGCCAACCTCAGTCACCATCTCAGCGTACCCCAGGGATGGAACTGGCACAGTACAACGGGGATCAGACCCTGATCCCTGTGATTTGCTTAAGCAGGTACTTTATTATGCTTAGCTATCTGGTCAACCCCAAGTAACATTTCTGAATTTAGTAGAATTCAGAAAATTATATATGATTTGAACTATGGAAGCAAGTGGTGATTTACAGAGGATGAGCCCATCAGAGAACAAAGAGCCCCAAGTTTTGTCTTTTATTTGCAAGTCTCAACAATTTCTACTAAGGGGCAAAACAACTGAAGAATTTGGCAGGGTGGTAACTTGATGAGATTATGTTAAGGAGACTTGCTAAGGGCATACTGGAAATTCATTTTCAAGGGGACTACTGTGGAGGTCCACATACAAGTAGCTATCTACTTGGATAATCCCAGAAACTCAAAAATCTACAGTAATAATATGAAGAAATTAAATTGACAGGACAGTGTTTGGTAAATCTTTAATGGTATGATTTGGAGTTTACCTCAGATTGAATTTAACCAGGTGGATTCTGTTGCAATTAAATATATGAGACTTGGAAAAGAAGATTGAGGGACTCTGGAGATGGCTCAGTGGAATAAGCTCTTTCTTGGCAAGCACAAGGGCCTGAGTTCAATCCCCAGTTCTGCAAACAAACAAACAAAGAATAAGATTGAGATAGAAGCATAAAATACTGGTTTAACTTGAAATGTGTTACATTGGTGGCCCTTTTTAGACAATCTTTTTAATGTATTTATACAGGCTCTACCTGGTCTCATTACACAGATTGGACTCATAGTGATCTTCCTCTTTTCAGCCTCTCAAGCACTGGGATTACAGGCATGTACCATCATGCTTAGTCTCAATCACCATCTCAGTGCCCCCTGGGGCTGGGCTGGCACAGCACATTGGGGATCGAACCCAGTCCTTGCACTCTGCCTAAGCAGGGGCTTTAGTCTACTAAGATATCTTGCCAGCCCTTGGAGTCTCTTTTTGAGTATAAAATGAAAAATATATAGTAACCAGTTCAAATAATGCAGTTTCAAATTAAAGCCTCTGTTGGTGACTTAAAGATAACTTTGTACATTTGTTGAGTAGGCCTTGAAAGTACACATGGATGATCACTTAGAGTGTCTCCAGAAGTTGAGCTTTGGAGACTGCTATGTAGGCTGAAGCTGGGTCCACTATAGAAACTTCCTGTCACTAACTGAATTTAGATAGCACAAGATGGCCAACCTTCTTTTAGGAGATAGCTCCATGGTCTAAGCACCTGCCTGGAAAGCTGAAGGACCCAGATTCATCTATGGTACATGCCAGCCCCACCCCAAGCAGGCCACTGAAACCAGAGGTGGTTTGCACATTTGTAGCCCCAGCACTGGTGATTCTGAGACAGGAGATCACTATGAGTAGGAGCTAAGTACTGAGACCCTGTACTGAATAAATAAAGAAAGAAAGAAAGAATTACATGCATATGGACCATATTTGACTGAGCTACTTTGTAAGATTTTCCTCAAAAAATTCTCAGACTATAAATCCATCGAAGAAGTTTTCATCTAGAAATCATCTCCAGAATATACCTTACCTATTACAACCTTCACTGCTTAACCTCTGCATTTCCCCTATATTATGGATTGTGTGTAGTTATACTTTCCCTGAGACTCAGATTAAGCATGACAGACTAATTAATCTGGCAAAAGTAATCTCAAACCTGCCAGGTTTATGCTGAGAATGAAGAGCAAAGAGCCTGGCAAGATGATTTAAAATATGAATTTGGCCAGAAAGGACGCTCCAATATAGCTGTGGAATGCAAAGATAGAGCTGAGAATATCTCCACTGCCAAGATAATTGAAAAGATGACCTGAGAGCATCACTGAAGGCAACAGTTTTCCACCCTTTGCAGCTTCAGAATTTTAAGGGTGAAGGAGTTCGCCTTGAGGGGAAAACCTCAGAGCTCAGAGCACCAGCATGGAGAATGTATTCCTCAAAATCAGAGTCAGGCAGACTCAGTGCTCAGAGATCCAGGCAGTTGACCCTATAGCCAAGAGTGAAAGAAGCCTGCCTACTCTCCAGATGGCAGTAGACACTGGCAGCATCCATGTGGTAGTAGTTTTAGATGCTTGAAGTATGCAGGAGTTCTGAGCTTAAAAAGCCTTCCACCTAGACTTAAGAAGAAGGCCCAGGAGACCAGGCAGTGTGCCTTTGAGAGTACAGTGTGTAAAGCTATGAGTGAGAATTAAATTCACTGGAAAGCTCAGAAGTTTGGAAAGGCCAGGAATGTGACTCATGTAAGGAAACTGCAAGGAGGGAGCAAAGTTGGACTAAGAGAAGCCATGGAAACTATCACCAAGAGTGCCATAGTAGCAGAACCAAACGGAGCTCACAATTTGCCACAGATTGTTTGGATGTTCCAAATGGAAGTATTAGATTTAATGTTTGCCTAGCTGGATTTTAAATTTGTGTTGGTCCCAATATTTTGTATCCTGCTGTGTACACCTTTCAGAATGATAATATTTATCTTGTGCCACTGCATACTGGAAGTGTTTAACTTTTCATTTGTACAGGGGATCACAGCTAAGTTTGCCTTAGATCTTGGAAGAGACTTGTGACTTGGAATTTTCAGCAATACTGGAACTGTGGGGAGTTTGGCAACTCTTATAGATGGACTAAAATGTCTTTTGCATAAAAGAGTGTGCATGAGTCTTTAGAAGCCCAGGGACAAAATATTATGGATTGTGTGCATTTGTCCCCCCAAAGCCTCATGCAGTCATGGGAAGGACTTCTACAGTTTGGGATTCATTCATGATTCAAGGCTGGAATTATGGGTGTAAGTGCTAGAGTATTGGTTGAGTATGGATGGGATTATGAGTATAAGTGCTAATCCATCATGGGATGGACACCTGAATGTAACATAAGAAAGACAGAAAGACAGACTTGCTCTCCGTAGGCATTGCTGCCGCTACTTCTAAATTTTGTTCTCTTGCTCTTTGCCACTGCCATGAAAGGTTGCCCTCTGCCATGTGCCACTCTGCCATGGAGCCAGGTGAGTATGGACTGAAACATACTGCAGTAACTATCAGCTAAATAAACCTTTCTCTCCTCCATTTGCGTGGCCTAGCAATGGGAGGAGACCAACCAACACACCCAAATAAAACAGGTTTGTTTAATTCTATATTGTTGACATTTATTTGTTGAAGCATGTTAACAGTATATAATAGATGTTATAATGGTTTCTAGAGTTTTAAAAAGTTATCCTTGAACTAACATGTTCTGAACAATTTTAATCACATTATTATTTTTAAATAAATGCATTACAAAAGACCCACTTTAATTGTTTCACTAGATGTGTAGCTTTGTATTATAAATACTCTCATACCATAGCTACATTTTAAAATTCTAAACCTTTTTTTGTTCCATATAAATTTTAGCATTTTTTTCTCTACTTTTGTGAAAAGTACCATTGGTATTTTGATTGACGTTGTATGAATTCTATATAAAAGTTTTAGAGTATGTCTTTTTTGCTATTTTTGTTCTGTGTTTCCAGAAAGAGGGCATATCTTTTCATTTTCTGATAGCCTCTTCAAACTTGCTTTTAAAAGTGCTAAAGTTTTCATTATAGAATTCTTTCACTTTCCTGGTTAGATAAATTCCTATTGTATTTTTCTTGATGCTATTGTGAAAGGTGTTGTTTTTCTAATTTCTCTATCAGAGTTTGTTAGTAGTGTATAGGAATGATTTTGAGCGCAAAGTTTCATATTTTTCTATGCTATTGAATTCCATCATTAATTCTACAAGTCTTTTGGAAGAGTTCATGAGATATTTTCTGTAAAGAATCATGTCACCAGCACATAAAGATAACTAGCTTCCTTTTTTGGTATCTATACTCATTTTTTTCTCTAATTGCTGTAGCTAATGTTTCAAGAAACATGTTAAACAGTAATGGTAACAGGCAGCATTTTTGTCTTGTCCCTGGGTTTAAAGTGAAAGCTTTCAGTTTTGCTCCTTTTGTACAGTGGTAACTGTTGGTTTGTCACACATGATAAAGATGTTCCATTCCAATTTTATGTAGAATATTATCATGAAAGTTGTTGGATTTTTTAAAGTGGTTTCCATATGTCAGTTGACATGATCAGGTAATTTTTGTTTTTACTTCTGTTAATATTGTATTGTATTAATTGATTTGTGTATATTGAATCATCCCTGCATCTTTAGAATGAATCCTATTTGATCATGTTGTATATAATCTTTTTGACGACTTTCTACATAATATTTGCCAGTATCTTATTGAGGATATTTACATTCATGTTCATTAAAAAGATTGGCCTGTAGTTTTCTTTTTCAGTTTAACCCTTTTCTGGTTTTGGTGTCTGGGAAATACTTGCTTCCAGAAATGAATTTTGGAAGTACTGCTCTCTTTTTAATTTCATTAAAGTTTTCAAGGAATATTACCAGTAGATCTACTCTAAAATATTTGGAGAATATGCAGTGCATCTTTCAGGACCTGTGATTTCTTTTAAAAAAATATTTCCTTAATTTCATTGACTGATATTGGGTTGGATTATTCATGATTCTATATTTTTTGGTTTATCTTTGGTAATTAATATGTAGGATTTTCTCCATTTTTTCAGAATTTTTTCATTGTATTAGAATATGTATTCTCAAAATAATTGTTGATGATTGGGATTTTGCCTTTTTTTCTAATTGCATGTATTTGGGTCTGTATTTTGACAAATTTGGCTAAAGGTTGTTTGATTTGTTTAATGTTTCAAACAAACAACTCTGATTCATTGATTGTCTCAGTTTCATTATTTTCTTTTCTGACTTTCTAAGTTCCTTCCTTTTACTGTGTTTAGGTTTAGATATTGTTTTTCTACAACCTTGAGATTCATACTTAAATTATTTATTTGAACTCTGCTTTTCTGCTTTATAAATTCACCACTATCAACTTCCCTTTTAGCATTGTTTTCATTGCATCCCATAGGCTCTTTGACATTGTACTAATATTACTGTTTGATTCCAGGAACTTTCTAATTTCTTTTTTATCTGTGATCCATCAAATAATACCCAAGAGAGTAATATTTATGTATGTTTGCACACTTTCTGTGGTGTCTGCTGAAGCTGATTACTAGTTCCATCACACTATGCATGGGATAATTTCAATTCTTTTGCAACCACTTACGCATCTTCTGTGTATGAGTCAATATGTGCTCAATTTTGGAGACATTCCCACATGCTACTAAAAAGAATGTGTATTCTGTTGTGATTGGGGACACTCTACAGATATTAAATCTATTTTTTTCCAATGGTTGGCTCAGTTCTGGTATTTCTTTATGGAAATTTTGGCAAATTTAACTGTCTATTGTGAGGTACTAAGTACGCTTCATTACAATTGATTGTCTTCACCAGATTTTTCATGTCTATTCAGGTTTGTTTCATAAAGTTGGTGTGGTAGTATATTGTGTATATGTATTAAAGACTGTTGACTCTTCCTGTTGACTTGGTCCTTTAACCAGTGTGCTGTGACATTTGGCCTAAGAAATACTCACGAGACTAGTGATACACACTTCTGGAGTGTCTGAGAGCATCACAGATGAATGACCTTGAGAAATATAGATAGTTTCTGGCTCATTTCTCTTTGGCATTGTTCCCTTGCTCTGCTTCCCAGCTGCCATAAATGAGCAGTTTTGTTTCATTCCGTTTACCATGACATTTTTACTGTGAAGCCAGCCAAGCATCAACTAGAGCTCCTAAACTGAGGCAAATAAAAACTTGCCTGGCTTATTTTGTGAGTGTATGGTATTGTGTGTCACTGATAAGAAATTTGATTAAAACATGTTATGTGTAAGTCTACATATGGTATTAGCTTAGCTAAACCACATTGTATTTGAAACAGGTTAGGCTAGTTAAAATAGAACACAAAAATATTCAAGTAAACATTCTGTGTTGCAAACTATTAGCTATCTTTGATAGAAGTTAATGTGGCTTAAATCTGAATTTTACAGATAATATACCAAGAACAGTTTATGTGATAGTCCAGGAATTTGTCTTGATCTTGGCAGGTCAATAAAATTGATCTTTCATCTTTGGGAGTAGATCAATTTCACTAACAATAATGGCTCATAATGCTATATAAAGCACCATTACTTTACTTGTATTAAGCAACCTAATTAGCAATGTAGTAAGTGAAGAACTCAAATTATAATTAGAATATTATAGTCTGTATAGATAGGCATGAAATAAAGAAAAAAGATGTATTTAGTGAAGGATATATTTAATAGTGTCTGGTTTTGGTAAATTCATGCTTCTGCCTCTACAGAACGCATCAGGAAATGAATTGATTAGCACTCACCGGTGCTAATCACCCTCCGTCCCTTTCGGGGTCTGGATGAGCACCTTACAATTTGCCCTAAGAAGTTCCTGCCTTTACATTATTATTGCTGTTATAGCTGTATCCCTCCAAACAAAAGAATTTTTCTTTAAACCTGATAGTATACCAAAGACATCAGCAATGGAGTCCATTTTGCTGAGCTCTGAATTATGGAAGTTGTTCACTCCAAGGCCTTCTTAAGAAAATATCTATTATTTTTGATTCGTTTGGCATTGCATTCTTTCTTCTTTCCAAGGTTCTTTTCTGTTATCTTGGGGTTTTGTGCTTGCTTTATACATCACATACAATAAGTTGCCCCTCATAGAATTCCCCACACATGTGCACCTTTGTTCTTTCAGAGAACAATGATTAGAGGTAGGTTTCACTGAAACAGAGGACATCTAAGGGACTTCACGATCATGTGCTTGTTAAGTGTCATGTAGCAAATTTCACCCTTGCATCACAGAATTGCATAAAATAGTACATTAATATGGCCTGCTCCGTTGGACTGTTCCCCAGGCCAGCCTGGACTCAACATCTCCACATGCCTTTATTGTTCTTCTTTTCCTGTTCTTCACCTTTTTCCTCATAAACTGTCACTTACGCTGCTAATTCACTTCTATCTGTCATGCAGAGGATATAAAATTTCCCAAACATGAAACCTCCATCCTTTTAATAGGTTTAAGACATGAAGTGCTCTACATTTATGAGACTGGTCTTGAGAAAAGAATTCTTTAAAAATAATAATCAAAAATGCATTTGTGGTAAGGTCAAATTTTAAAGGACTAGGAACATCAGTAAGTTTTGAAGATGGCTTGATACTTCCGTTGGGTGTTGATCTCATCAACTTACATTCAGAGCATCATATTATACCCAAGTTTTTTAAACATCTCTTTTCATACAGTTTGAACTCAATTATCAAAACCTAAAAATGCACCATTTCAAATATCTTGAGCCTTAAGTATTTGAGTCTCTATGGACAATAATATTTAATCAAATTACCATGATCAAAAAATTTTAACTATGTTATGGAGAATTTAAGAGTACAGAAAACTGTCATCCAAATCAATCAAAAGCTCTTTGAAATTATAACATCTCAATTTTTGGGACTGGAGAAATAGCTCAATAGCATAAGTGCCTGTCTGGCAAGCTCAAAGTCCCAAGATCGATTCCCAGTACTACAAAACAAAACATTAAACCTCTAATATTTCACGTTTCTAAAACAATTATATTTCTACTGGTATATAAAAATTTTTAGACAAATATACCCAAAGAGTAATTTGCAAGTTTATGCACAACTAAATGATTTTTAAATGCTCATGTTGTTTTAGTCACATCAACAATTTTACTTTCACTTAATTGTATAATTTTTCTCAGTTACAGGTTATTGCACATTTTAAAATTATAGTAATACTACTACACAGAGCCTTCTATTTAAACAGCAAAAATAGATACTGGCATTTACAGGGCACAAAAACAGCATCATCTTGACTGGACAGTATCCTAATTCCTAAACATTTAATTATTAGTTCACTGAATATGCTTTGGTTAATACTTGTGGAACACTTAATATTTCAGGTATTAGCTCCAATTTACCACTTGCTACCAAATCTCCACCAGCTAGAACTTTCTGATCCATTTATACTGCTTGAGAGCTATATAGGAATTCAAGACCAGAAGTGACAGGTAATGACATGGTGCAGTAAAGTGGAAATTTATTAAAGAATATTTTTTGAAAAATCTAATGTCATTTACTGTAAATCATAGACCATATCTAGTGTAGGGATTAGTCAAACTTAATGATTCATACCTATGTTTCTGGGCTCAAGTTGTAGACTTTCTATTTATTAATTGTTCACTTTGAGTCATCATGACAAAAATCCTCTTAGATAATTAGTTTTCTTTGCTGAATAAATTTGGGATTAAGATTAAATAAATTACTAAACATAAAATGTTCAGTCAAGTGCCCAGCATATAACAAATGCTATAAATTTACTGTCATTATTCATCTTTGTAATGTCAGTGTAGTAAGCACTTAAATTACATATTGAAAAGGCCAGTGGAGCATTGGTAGTGGATGTCTCTAAGTCTGTGTCTTGGGAGACTAAGCAAAGAGGATCACGAGCCTCTACCAGTCCTTATAACAGAATACTGTGAAGTAAAAAGGAAAAATGTCTCCTCAGGGAACTCATTAATTATTCATTTGAAAATTATTTGGATAACGTATTTTTTATTCCATGTGAAACTAATTTAAATGTATTTTTGTGTGTTATTTATTGAAATATTTACAAAGTATTATCTCTATATAGTTTCTAGATAAATTAAAAATTCCTTACAAATAGAGGTTAGTCAAATATATAAAAATAATCCTTTGTCCTTATCATGGTAATTTCCTCACAGTGGTGAGCAAATAGGTCTGCTTTTTAAATGTATAAGCTTCAGTAACATCTTTTAGCAGTATGGCTTTATGAAATATGTATATTTTGTGAAGCTACCCTATGCTTTAAATGAATTAGCAGTGGCATAACCAGAGACAAAGCAGTTATGGGGTACAAATTTGTCTGACTCTAGCTTTGTTAAGAGCTACAAGCAGGGATGCTGCATGGAATATATGTAGGATTATAGTAACCTTTCAAGGTCAAATTGAATTGTGCCTGAAAATTTCATAAAACAACTGAATGGATTTGTCCTAGATGCAAGATTTATATTCCTTGGATGGAAGGTGTGATAGAGGATATCCTTGTCTTGTTCCAGATCTGAGATTAAATATTTCAATTTTTTCACATTTAAAGTTATATTAGCTGTTTGGTAGTCGTAGATGGCTTTTATCAGATTGAAGTAGGGGTCACCTATTCAATTTTCTGTAGGACTTTGAACATGAATGAGTATTGTAATTTACGAAAAGCCTTTTCTGCACCAATTGGATGATCATGTGGTTTTTAGATATTGCCATATTGATATAGTGTATTACACTTATAGATTTTTGAACATTGAACAATCCCTAAATCCCTGGGATAAATCCTAGATGTATAATCTTCTTCATGATTTCCTGTATTGTATCTGGGAGGATTTTATTCAGGATTTTTACACCTATGTTCCTGAAGGAGATTGGCCTATAGCTCTCTTTTTTAGTTATGTTTTTCCCTGGTTTTGGTATCAATATAATACTTGCCTCCAGGAATGATTTTATGAGGATTGCTTTCTTTTCAATTTCACTGAAGAGTTTGAGGAATATAGGGATTATATTTTCCATAAATTTTTTGTGTAATTCAGCTATGAATTCATCAGGACCTGAAATTTTTTTGTCGGTAAGGTTTTTTATTCCATTTCATGTTTCATTGGTTGTTACTGGGCAATTGAGGGTGGTTATAACTTATTGATTCAGTTTTGGTAATTTGTACGTTTCTGGAAATCTGTCCATTTCTTCTATGTCTTCTATTCTGTGAGAGTAAAGATTCTCAAAGTAGCTATTGACAATATTCTGAATTTCCACTGGGTGTGTCCTAGTTATACCCTTTTCATTCCTTATTGCTTGCATTTGAATTTTATCTTTCCTCTTTTTGATTAGGATAGCTAGAGGTTTACCAATTTTATTTAATCTTTCAAAGAACAAGCTTTTTGATTCATTAATTCTTTGAGATGTTTTCTTTGTTTCAATTTAATTAATTTCTGCTCTAGTCTTTATGATTTCTTCCCATCCTTGGGTTTCCTTTGCTCTTCCTTTACTAGATGTTAGAGGTGCAGCATTAAGGTATTTATTTGGTCCTATTCTGTTTTCCTAAAGTGTGAGTTCACAGCTATAAATTTCTCCCTGAGAACTGCCTTCATGGCATCCCATTAATTCCAATAAGTTGTGTTTGAATTTTCATTGAGTTGTAGATATTGTTGAATTTCTTGTTCAATTCCATCTGTGACTCATTGCTTGCTGAGTAGGGTGTTGTTTAATTTCCATGTATATATAGGGCTTTTTTGTTTTCTTGTCTTGTTTATTTCCAGTTTCGTTGCACTGTGGTAAGATAATATGCACGGGATATTTTCTGTTTTCTTGCATATACTTAAGCATGACATATGGACCAATATATGGTCTTTTTTAGAAAATGACCCATGTGCAGCTGAAAAGAATGTATATTCAGCTGCTGTTGGGTGGAACACTACAAATGTTCACTAAGTCCATTTGATCCAAGCTCTAGTTCAGTTCTAATTCTTTGCTAAGTTTTAGTCTGCTTGACCTATCTTTTTGGGGTAAGGGGATGTTAAGCTCTCCTGTTAAGATTTTGGTATTGGATATTTGATTTTTAGTGTCCATAGTAATTTGTCTTATATAGTTGGGTGCCCCCATACTTAGTGCATATACATTTATGAGTGTTACCTCTTTCTCTTGAATCTTTCCCATAACCAGTATATAGTGGCCTTCCTTATTTAGTTTGACCATTTCTTTTGTTTGAAGTTGAGACTGTCTGAAAACCGGATTGTTACCACTGCTTTTTTCTGAGGTACTGGGGAGTATAGCTAGAGCCATTAAACAAGAGAGAAAAATAAAAGGAATAAAAATAGGTAAATAAAAAGTTAAAATATCACTATTT
Organism: Ctenomys sociabilis; assembly: GCA_004027165.1. Taxonomy (NCBI): domain Eukaryota; kingdom Metazoa; phylum Chordata; class Mammalia; order Rodentia; family Ctenomyidae; genus Ctenomys; species Ctenomys sociabilis. Next base: position 26,299 of record PVKA01028213.1, read on the forward strand.
GCAGATGACATGATACTTTGTTTGGGAGACCCAAAGAACTCCACTGAGAAGCTACTAGAATTGATACACAAAGTCAGTAGCATAACAGTCAATACCCAAAAATCAATAGCGTTCCTTTACACAGATAACAAACACACTGAGGGAAATTAGAGAAACAATACCTTTTACGATAACACTGCGGAAAATGAAATACCTTGACATTCGTTTAACTAAAGAAGTTTAAAGATCTTCAAAGAAAATTATAGTATTCTGAAGAGATTGCAGAGGATTTCAAAAATGGAAAGATATTCCCTGGTCCAGGATAGGAAGAACCAACATTGTGAAGATGGCCATACTCCCAAAATTGCTGTACAGATATAATGCAGTCCTATCAAACTACCACCAACACGCCTCACACACCTAGACAAATCAATGCTAAAATTTATTTGCAACCAGAAAAGACTGAGAATAGCAAAGGCAATTCTAGGCAACAAAGACAAGGCAGGAGGCATTACAATTCCTGACTTCAAATTATACTACAAAGCTACTGTTAAAAAATCAGCATGGTACTGGCAACAAAATAGACTTGATGATTAGATGATGTAGAAACATCTATGAACATACTCAGCCACCTAATATTTGAAAGGGGCCAAACATGTTCACTGGAAGAAAGCCTCTTTAACAGATGGTGATGGAAGACTGTCTCTCTACATGCCAAAAACTGAAATTTGACCCAACTCTGTCACCATCCACTACGCTAAAGTCAAAATGGATTAAAGATCTAAACATTAAAACAGAAATACTCAATCTCCTGGAAGACAAAATAGGAGGAGCTCTTGAAGACATAGGGGTAGGAAAAACAAAAATAAAATCACAAGGGAAATACTTAAAGAAGTGACAACTTGGACCACCTCTTATTGAGAAGTTTTTACACATCAAAAGAAATTACCAAAAAAGTGAAAAGACAACCCACAAATTTGGAAAAAACACTTAACTAATAAGCACTCAGACAAAGGTCTGCTCTCTAGAATTTATAAAGAACTAAAAAGCATTAGGGCCCAAAATTTAAAGACCCAATTCATGAAGGGGCATCTGCGATGAACCCACACTTCTCAGAGGACAAAATTAAAGAAGCAAAAAAGTATATGAAAAAATGCTCCACATCACTAGACATCTGTGAAATGCAAATTGAAACAACATTTAGATAGCATCTGACCCCAGAAAGAATGGTTATTATACACAAATCAACTAACAACAAATGTTGGAGAGGCTGTGAGGAAAAGGTACCATCCTCTACTAATAATGGTCGCATTATGGAAATCATTGTGGAGAGTCCTTAAAAAACTAGGGCTGGAAATCCCATTCAAGCCAGTTATCCCTCTACTGTGAATATTCCCCCAGGATTTGAAAACATTATATCATAGTGACATATGTGTGCCTATGCTCACAGCAACACAATTTGTGATAGCCAAATCTTAGAAGCAATCAAGACACCCATTACCTGAAGAATGGATTAAAAAATGTGGTATTTTTATACAATGGAGTATCAGTCAGTTATAAAGAATGATAAACTTATAGCATGTATATTTAAGTGGATGCCACTTGAACATATACTCATAAGTGAAATAAACCAGACCCACATGTGTGAATATCATACAGTCTCCCTAGTACAAGAAATGAAAAGAAGAAATACAAATAAAAAGGTACAACACAATTAAAAGGAAAGCAAGAACTTGAGGATTATACAACGAAGAGAGGGCAAGTAGTAAGCTAGGAAATGTGACAGGGTAACGCCATACATTTATATGCAATGATGCATACCTTATATGGGTAAGGCAATGATTCTCAGAATCATCAGCAAGTTTTTGAATCTAGCAGTTAATTGGTAGGATTCTCACACTGACTAACTGTATATGCTGGTACTTATGAACTACACAAATGCACTGAAGATGTGTAACAATAGGGTCATGCTTAGAAGACCTGTCATTCTGGTCTCTTAAATACATACTGCTTGTCATATCATATCAATAATTGTCCTACTGTCTCCAAGTAAATGTTTGTTTAAAAAAGTGGGTAAAAAATGAAAACAGAGACAAAGAAAAAAAGTCACAGAACTCTCCGGCTACAATGCTGTATATGGTTAGATTTCTACATCTCTGTGTAAAATTATGTAGTTTTTATTCATATTTTTAATTTTTTTTTAGTTTTTAAATATTTTCTCTATATTCTGTAGTGTCTTAAATTTTAACATATCAGTATTTGAAGCAAAATATCTGTTCCATGTTATGCCTAAGATGTTTGATATTCAGATAGGTTAAACTGAACTGCACATGTTGCAGGGTAATAAGAAGCTTCTCTCCCGGAGGGTTAGCACCTTAAATTTGCAGACCATAAGTTACAGAAAAAGAAAGGCTGCAAAGACAGCCAACATTTGCCCCAGCCCTTCAAGGTCAGTGAAGACTCAGGCTATAGGAGAACATATACTGTAACATCATGTAACTCACCTGGGAAGAAATTATTACACTGATACCAAACCTAGAGATATGTTCAAACAAAAAGGAGCATCACAGGACAATTCCTTGCATGAACATAGATGCAAAAATCCTCAGTATACAACTAGCAGATAAAATGCAGCAAATCATGAGGAAGTTTATATGCCTAGAGAGGCTTTGGGGGAAAAGGAACCCTTCTCCACGATTTGTGGGACTGTAGATTAGTATAACTATGGGAATCAGTCTTGAGACACCTCAAAAATTAGTATTGAAAGTCCCTAGCAATCCAGCTATTACTCTTCTGGGTATTTTTCCAAAAGAACTAAAAACATTATTCCACAACGATATATGTGTGACCATGTTTATAGCATCACAATTTGTCTTAGCCATATTTGGAAACAACCATATTGCCCATCACCTGAGGAATGGACAAAAATAATGTGGCATTTTTTATACAATGGAATACTATGCAGCTATAAGGTAAATTTGATGCTTTTATAAGTAAATGAACACAACTAGAGGCTATACTCATAGATGAAATAAATCAGACCTGCATGTGTAAATATAATTTGTCCTCCCTAGTGTAAGAGCTTGAAAGAATAAATAAAATCTGAAAGAAATAATAGATATAGTAAACTGGAAAGAAACTGAACATAAGCAGTAAGAAATAAAGATGAGAGAAAGGGAAAAAAGATAAGAAAACAATGTAAGGGGGAAATCATTCAAGTTCCATGCTCAGGATAGCTTAGACGATTATAGTACTCATTTCCCTCAGTTTTTTGAAAGTAACAGTTAATGTATAAAATTTTCATATTGACTAACTGTATATGCTATTATCTATAGTCTTAGGGATTACATCAAAGAGCA
>PVKA01028214.1:5511-29735 GCA_004027165.1 Ctenomys sociabilis
AAAAAAAAAAAAAAAAAAAAAAAAAAAAAAAAAAAAAAAAAAAAAAAAAAAAAAAAAAAAAAAAAAAAAAAAAAAAAAAAAAAAAAAAAAAAAAAAAAGAAAAGAAAGAAAGAAAAGAGAAAGAAACTGAGTTCTAGTGCTAAATATTTACAATACTGCAGTTGTTTTTTCACACATAAGCGGGTTGCTATTAAGTGAAAGACTAAGAAAAGTTGATTGTCGAAATTTGAAATGCTACTTGTTAGAAACCACTTTTTAAATAAATTACAGACAGCGATGAAAAAATCGATTTCTTTTGCTCTGAAGCTGGCTTTTCCTTTCCTGTCCGCTAGATGGGAGAGATGAGCCACCTGAAGTGTCCTTCATGAGACGTGAAATTCAGCAGGTTTTAAGTGGCTGAACTAGGGGCTGGTTTGGTTCCTGCTAGCTTTCTCCCTTTTCATGGAAAAGACGACTACACACATCAGGACGTCTCTGAGCACATAATCTGAGTCCTTTTGATTGGCAGAGCTGGAGATGCATTGGGGCAGCATCTCAACCCTGCCTGGGGCGGGGAGTCCGGGCCTCAGCCTGACCCTTTGGAGGACCCATAGGCAGTGGACCATGGTTCCTTGGTGCTGACATGAGTGGAACTTTGTTCTAAGCCGGTGCTGGGCTTACAGCCCATCCCACTTCATCGTCACAGGGAAGCTCTGCAGTGGGGTCTCTGCTTTGTACAGTAATCAAATACAAGTAAGGATTTAGGTTTGGGAACTGGGGGCACACTCCTGCAGCCTCAGCACTGAGAGAGGAGAATAATAAATTTAAGTCCCACTGGGCAATTTACCAAAACTATCTCTAATTTTTTTAAGGGGCTAGAAATATAGCTCAGTGGTAGATTGCTTGCCAATATGCATAAGGAGGCCGTGGGTTCAACTGAAGCACTACCAAAGGTAGAAATTTTTTTTTGAGGAATATTAACTTATCCAAACTCCCTCATGGGAGCTAAACTTCAGCACCAATTTCTACCTAATCTGCCCCTTAGTAACCTGGGGGACATGAAGAGAGAGGCCAGGACCAATCGAGGTTACTAACCTAGATCCAAGTCTTTTGCACAGTTTTGTTTCACAAAGCAGAGTTTAAGATCATAGGTCTAGACCAGTGTGTCTTTTAATGTGTGACAAGTCCACACATTAAAAGAACTGGTCCACCACACACATAAAATACTTTAATTTATGCACTTAAGTTATCTCAATGGAATTGAGATTTCCTGTTGCCCCTCTCTTTTACATTCAGGAAACTATCCCTCCGTCCCCAGCTCCCCTGGCCCTGGTACCCTCTCCCACTTCTCACACCCTTCTTCCTGGATGCCCAGCCTGCCTGGACTCTGGGTCCATCCAAATTTGAACCGCTAGCTCTGTTAATAGCAAGTGAAGTGCTACTCACGTCCCCCCCCCAAGTCTACATTTTTCTGCATAGGTAGCAAATAGGACAGAGAACAGCCCGATGACATAAGTTTGAACCACAGACATTCACACATCCCAGGCCAGAGCCACATCCTTGGTTCTGGTGTCCTCCCAGCTGTAAGAATGACACCCAGCTGCAAGCCAACCTGCAGTGGCGACCACTTCTTTAGCACAACGTGCAACGTGCTCGGGGCCTGCTCTCCCTCTTTATGCTACTTCTCCTTCCTCTATCCACCAATCTCTCGAGCTAGGCTCCAAATCATTATGGAGATGCATAGGCACAGCTCTGGCATCTTCAAAGGGTCCTGAGACCCCCCCTTCTATTACCCATATGATTAGTGATTAGTGCTGTCCCCAAGTTGTTAGGAAACATCCGAAGCCTTGATTTCTGCCAGGCCTGGGCCATGGCCTTGCATCCCACTGAGAGTGCTGGCACTGTGAAGGAGGGCCTGATTTCCCCCACAGACTCTCCATGAGCACTGGAGGGGGCGCCACTAATGAAGTTCATTCCAGAACACACAACTCACCTCCCCACTTGATTTCTCAAGCTGCTGTTCCCGTCCCACTCACTGAGCCTGTGTGACTTTCTGGATAGACATATACAATATATGCCTCCTGCTGAATCTCCACCTTCCAGCTTCCATTATATACATTATATACATATATATATTGTATATATTATGTGTGTGTGTACTTATCTTAATGTCATGTTTTTCATCACAACCTAGAGCATGCTGTCAGCCTCACTGGCATGCTGTGGATGTGGCTTTGTGTGGGTAGCTGAAGAAAGTGATGTTTTATCCTGGATGGTTCTGTCCAATTTATATTTTCATCCCTATCTCATGAAAACTGGATTATTTTCTGGGAGAGATTTAGTTAGAATATGGAATGCCAATGCCTCGGTCTATCGTGTGATGTGGTAATGGAATACACGAGACTGGCTAATGCATACTAAACAGAAACAGTTTTTTTAGTTCAGTACTGGGGATGAAACCCAGGGCCTGGCTAGGCAAGCAGAGAATTTTCTGGGACTACTTCCTGGTTGAATGTCTTTTTTTGGGGGGGTGGGGGGGGACTGGGGATTGAACTCAGGCCCTTGCACTTGCCAGGGAAGTGCTTATTCCACTGAGCCATCTCCCTGGCCCAACATGTTTCTTAAGACATTCAACCCAGGGGCTGGGTTCAACCCCCAGTTCTGAAAAAAACCATAAAAAAAAGAAACATGTTTGCACCAGATTTGCCTGTGTGTGTGTGTGTGTGTGTGTGTGTGTGTGTGTGTGTGTGTGTCTCTGTCTGTCTGTCTGCCTGCCTGCCTGTCTCAGAAACAGCACCTAAAAGAAATGTAGGATGCAGGACTGGGTGGAAGAAACTGTACTGTGATGCAGGTGTAACAGAGAACTGGAGTCGAGATAACCTGTAAGAATTGTGCTGGCTGGGTGTGGTGGTGCGTGCCTGTATTCCCAGCACTTGGGAGGCTGAAAGCAGGGTTGCTGTGAGTTCGAGGCCTACCTTAGCTAAACAGTGAGTTCAAATCCAGCCTGAACTATACAGGAAGACCCTGAAGAGAGAGAGACAGAGACAGAGACAGATAGAGAATTGGGCTACTAATTTAGTGCAAAGGGCTAGTGCTTGGAGGCAGTCTGCTCCAGGGAAGGAATGTAACTTTGGACAAAGTGGCTGGATCTGGCAGAAAACAAGTGCTAGAGCAAGACTCGGTCACGAATCCCAGCTGTCACACTTCCAGCAGTTGGGGAGTGTTTCAGCCCAGAGGGTGGCACACCAGAGCATCCAACACCCCTGCACGTCCTGATTTTGAAATTGCGCTGCCACCCACCATCTAAGTCTCCCATCCCCAGAAGCCCTTTCCTCTTTGCACTCATGTTCCCCTCTCCTAGTGATCCCATGAGATATAATCCAGCTGTCCCAGAGAGCAACATGCTAGGGCTGCAGATGTGCTCATAATAGTAACAACAGAAACAGAATGAATATCATTTAAAAAAAAAAAAAAGTTGTTGTAAGCTTAGCACCTGTCTTAATGACAGAGGCACCTGCATGCCCATAATACAGAGACAGAGACAATGCTTGGTGCACACACAAATTTCTGAACTTCCTGGATTGGGATGCTGTCTGTAGTTTTAAGAATGGAATGGTCTACTGGATGGCCAAGTGGGAAGTTGAGGTCCAGCCCAACCTTGCATCACTAAGTCTTCTGATCCCATTTAAGAGCTGAAATGCCTGGGGAATGGTAGTTTTTTTTTTTTTTTTTTTTTTTTTAAACTGCTGAAACAGCTCATTAATCAGGTCTTTTCATTAGCTTGAAGACACTTCTTGGCCAGCTGTGACCTTGCCCTGACTCCAGAGTCACAATCCTGGCTTCACCAGGTGGAATCTCACTTTGCCACTTATCTTCTGTTGACTGTTGTTATGGCCTGAACATCAAGGATACCCCCAAAATTCCTGCTGATACCTTTAAAGGTGATGGTGTAAGAGTAACACTTTGGGACCCCTCTGTTAAGCCCTCGTGGATTATCATAAAATTATCATTTTATGAGGAGAGAGGAACCATGGGAACTTACGCTGAGAAGAAAATTGGCTGTGAGAGACTAAACCCTAACCACTACATCTGCTAGTGCCATGGTCTTGGTCTTCTTAGCCTGGAACTTCTTAACTTCCAGAATTAAAATAAATTTGTTACTGATAAGCCACCCAGTCTATGGCATGTTGTTACAACAGCCCTAATGGACAAATACTGCTTTACATCTTCGTTTTCTTATCTGTAAGATGGGGCATTTCATTTGTGATTGTGCCATTTGTTGAAGTAACAAATGGACAGCTTACTATCACAGATCTTTGTTTAATCAATTTATTGAGGTATACTTCACATACAATAAAACTTACAAACATTAAGTATACAGTTTATGGACAATATAAACTAGTAACCAGATGCAAGTAGCCTGTATGCTTTACATTGTACTATAGAGGCCAGGGAGATAGCTCAGTGGCATAGGCACGTGCCTGCCTGCCAGGTGCAAGGTCCTGAGTTTGATCCCCAGTACCAGAAAAAAAAAAAAAAAAAAAAAAAAAAGTTACTGTACTATACAGAGAACTTGCCAGGCCCTGTGGAACTTACAAATAGGATATAGAACCTTTAGTTAATCTAGTTAAACTCTTAATTAGGCTAGGCGTAGGGTATATATTCTCAGTTCCCTAATTTCTCTGTGTAACGCACATCACACTGTCTTAAACTTCTATTCTCTAAAGCTATCCATGGGCACTTTCCAGTTTGTTCCTTACGTCACCAGCAAGTGCCACAGTGCTTGGGCTTTCCTAAGCATTTGATGCAAGACAAATCAATAAATAGGAAACATAGCCGGGCATGGTGGCGCATGCCTGTAATCCCAGCACTTGGGAGGCTGAGGAAGGGGGATAGTTGTGAATTCGAGACCAGCCTGAGCGACAAAGTGAGCTTAAGGCCAGCCTGAACTACATAGTGAGACCCTGTCGCAAAAAGACAAAAAAATAAATATGTAACGTTCACCATGAATATCATATTGAATTTATGTCAAATAAAACTTCGTCCTTCATTCTAAGATACGGTTACGAGTTAGTAATTAAATGGAAAGGTAGCATTTGAAAACGATTGGGTTTCAACAGGTTTAAGGAAACTTCGGAGCTAACCCAAGTATTTGGGAAAGACAAGAAGGCTTGCCTAGGATCCGGGCAGATTGCTCAATGGAATAAGTGCTTCCCTCGCAAGCGCCAGGGCCTGAGTTCAATCCCCTGTTTCGCCAAAAAAAAAAAAAAAAGCTTGCCCAGACACCAGAAAACGAGTGTCATCTCGCGCCCCTCCCCTTCGGCCCGCACCGCTAGATTCCCGAGGGGGAATGAGACAGTTATAGATACACAGAGGGTCTTCACCCTCTGTAACAGACACCACTACCGGGATAAGACTCGCGCTCTGAGGAGGACAAGGAAATCCATCTCAAGCTGTCCCGAGCAAGATCGGAGGGGAGCGATCCACACGACGCCCTCTTCCGGCGAAAGCCCGAGTCCACCCGCCACCCCCTCCCGTCCTTCTTGGATGGGAAGCGGGCTTCTAGTCCAGTTGGACGGCAGGCTGCCCCGTGCCCAGCTGTCTCGAGTGGAACAGCAAAGAACAGAGCCAGGGTGAAAGTATTTGCTACTCCTCGGTTATGCCGGGTGCAGAACAGGAATCCTTAAACCTTAGCGTTTCTGCAATACGCCGTAAGAACCGACCTCCAAGCGCGCGCACACCGGAAGTGACGCGTTCTGGAAGTGACGCGCGGCACACCACCTTCCCGCCCTGCCCTGCGCGGCCCTCGGATGGCGGGAAATGCGGGCCTTGGGGGTGGACGGCTAAGGGTGTGAGTCTCCAGCGCTAGGCGACAGAACTGAGACTTCGCAACCATCTCGTCGTTCCCCTCCCAGATCTCTAGAAGCCAGCCAGCGACGTGCTCGCCACCACACCTAGCCGCAGAAAGGCCCAGGCTGTGCGGTCCCGCACGGGAAGCCGGTTTGCAGGTGATTGGCTGCAGGAATGCAGAGCTCGCCTTCTCTTCCCCTTAGCGCTTCTCTGAGGCCTTCCACCTCCACTCCAGCGACAAGCTGGCAGTCCTGTCACACCACCCCGGCACCTCAGTGTGGCATCCGCAGAGCTCTGCTTCGGGATGTATTCCCTCTTAGCAGCTCTGGCAAGGCAGCAGGTTTTTTTGTGGCTGGCTCAGGCTGCGTCTTTTTTTTTTTTTTTTTTTTTTTTTTTACGGAACCGGGGATTGAACTCATGCCCTTGCGCTTGCCTGGGAAGCGCTTATTCCACAGAGCCATCTCCTCGGCCCCATCCAGTAGCTTTTAAAGCTTGGCTGGTTATAGATATTAACAGTGTGTGTAATTTATTTTACTTTATTGAGTACATACCCAATTGCTACGTGCAGAACTATGTGCTTGCAGTCTTTTAACTCATTTGCCTTATAGAACAGGCTTTAGCTCCTTTTTCAGAACTTCAAGTGATAAATCTTTCACCAGATGCCATGGAGTATCTAGCACATATCAGACACTGTCCCAGGCACTGGGCATATAGCGGGGGGGGGGGGTAGCGGGGGTAGTAAAATTGTTACTAAGGCCTAGCATGGTGATGCATGCCTGTAATCCCGGATAGCCGCTAGTTTGAGACCTGATTGGGTTCTGTACGAGTTGGAAACCAATCTGAATTACACAGCCAGACACAAGCTCAAAAATACAGCCAAAAATTGCTACTAGTGCTAGGGATATTTATGTTAATGATGCTTTATTTAAAAAGAAAAAATAAGGCTGGGGAGACAGCTCATAGAATAAGCGCTTACATGGTAAGCAAGGGCCTGAGTTCAATCTCTGGTTCTGCCAAAAAAAAAAAAAAAGAAGAAGAAGAAGAAGACGACAGATTGCAATAATGTTTACCTAATGTTAATAGTAATTGTCTACTTTGTGAATTTTGTAGGAACTGTAAAATTCCTGTGTATTTTGAGTTCAGTTCAACATGGTATGATGTTCCATTTTTAATAATGGAGTCCCCATGCTCCATTCTCAACCCAAAAGGAAAAAAAACCTCGGAAGGTGAATACATTTTGCCAGCAAAACAGGTTCTTGAGTTGAGGGCAAGACCTGAGAAAAGTAGTGATGGATCTCATTTGTGTCCCGTTATCGCTCCTAACTGCTGAGTCCGTTTCAGAGTATGAACTAGAGCTAAGCCCAGGACCAAAGTGGAAGCAGGCCACAGGGAAGATTTGGCTATCAACAGCATTACGTTTTGTCGGTGCATTTGAAACTCTTCAACGTTTTAATTTAAATGTGATTGCCAGTTCTGAATTTCCCTTACTCTAGATTCTAAGTTCTGAAGGACTTTTGCTTCCCAAACCTTCAGCCCCCAGTACAGTTTTTTTTGTTTTGTTTTGAGGGTTTTTTTTTTTTTTTTTTTTTTTTTTTTTTGAGACAGGGTCTCACTGTGCTGTTCAGGCTGACTTCAAACTCACTTTGTAGCTCAGGCTGGTCTTGAACTCAAAACAATCCTCCTGCCTCAGCCTTCCAAGTGCTGGGATTACAGGCATGCACCACCACACCTGGCAGTATAGTACACTCACAGCACCCTGGAGTAGGGTTCTCTGTTTAAGAAATTTCAAATGTCTCTGCATAGAGTTAAGCATGTGTTCAGCCTGAATGTCTTTACAATTGTTTCAAGGATTTTCCTTTTGCTTTGCACCTGGTCAGGGTGAGAGAGCCATGCAGGCATTTCTAAAAGGAGCGTCAATCAGTACGAAGCCACCATCAACCAAGGAGCGAGGGGTTGCTGCCACTGCAGGAAGCAGCGGAGAGAACAAGAAACCCAAACCTGTTCCATGGGTGGAAAAATAGTAAGAACCTTTGTGTTGAAACAACAGATACTGCTTGTGGTTCTGATCACTTTTTTTATGTAAGGGGAATTATTTGCTTTATTAAGATGTTGTCCTTGAAAATTATCCCCGTTAAGTTATAGAATCTTAGAACTGAAAGAAGTGATATAGTTTAATTCCCTTTTTAATAGGTGAACTAAGACCTTTATTACTAAAGGTCTATAGTTGGAAGAGCTCAGGTACAGAAGAAAACAAGAGTTTCTCTAAACACTTGCTCAAGAAATCTACTTAAATCCAAATAATCTGTCCCCCTATTCCAGACCCCCTTACCTTGCTTTATTACTAGTACACTAGATGAAAATTGTTGTATTTTACTTGTTTACAGTACACTTTTTATACAGACAATAGTTGGAGGCTAGGGATGTATGGGTCAGTGGTAGACCGCTCGCCTAGTGTATGTGAGGCCCTGGGTTCGACCCCCAGCACTGCAGGAAAGAAGGGACACTTAAATTGCCATTAACTATGTGATATTAACTTAGTCATTATTTGGCCCTATAGTTCTAGCTTTTTATCTGATCAGATCAGCTAGGTGCAGTGTTCTCACAGACACCAGGATACACTTGAGCACTGCTTCTCATCTGGGAAGGCCATGTATTCCTCAGCTTTCTATAGTCTCTGCTGTCCTCTCTTGACTTGTTTCTCTCTTCTTCACAGTGTTATCTGCCTGAGTCTTGCTATATTAGAATGTGAGACCCTTATTAATAATATATGCTGACATAATTCCTGCCTGGCATTAGCCTGAGTAATTAAACTATGCATTGAGCCAGGCACCTTGGCACATGTGTAATCCCAGCACTGAGGGAAGCTGAGGAAAGTTGGAATACTGCCAGCACAAGTTAGGGAGACCCTGTCTCAAAATTTTAGAAAATAATAAACATTATACTTGTAGCTCAGAGTTAAAAGTATCTCTGGGTTCAGTCTTCAGTGCTACAAAAAGAAATGTAGGGGAAAGTTTTAAGTAAAGAAAAATTTTAAAAGTAGAAAGAGAAAGAAGAGAGGGAGAGAAAGACTGATCAAAGAACTCTGCATTCCTTAGGCCTGGAGATTTAATTTATTTCTAGCTTCAGTTAGTATCATTAATAAATGATTTAAGGGCCTGCGAGATAGCTCAGCAGACTAAGCACCTGCTTGGGCAAGCACAGGGACCGGGCTTGTGCCAGTACCACCCTTGAGGGAATGAGTCTGGCTATAGTGACATATGCCTATAATTCCAGCACTGGGGAGGCTGAAAACCACAGGATCATGAGTCCACGCTGAGTAGTGAGACCCTGCGGCAAATACATTTAAAAAAATAATTTATGATAGGAATTATTGCTAGCAGAGTGCTGTACGCCTGTCATACCAGCACTTGGGAGGTGGCAGCAGGAGGATCACCATGAGTTCAAGGCTAGTCTGGGCTATATAGCAAGACAATATCTCAAAAAAATGAAAAAATAAAACTATTTATTATTCTACTTCATATTGATTTCACTTGTTTCACTAAACAGATTTCACTTGTTTTTCATTAGCTCTTAGTTAATAGGTCCTTTTTTTTTCAAATATATTTAGTATAGGGTCTCACTATACAGGTCAGACTCCTAGTGATTCTCCTGTTTTCAGCCTCCCAAGCACTAGGATTACCAGTGTGGCGACCAGTTTCATTCACCATCTCGGTGCACCCCAGCGCTGCACTCTGCTCCCTTTTTTGATATAGTCAGGAGATTAAAGAAAATGGGTATTAACCAGTTAACATATTAAATGTACATGTATATTAACTATAATGGTTACCTCTCCTAAAGTTAAGGAAATTTCCCTTTTTTCATGACATTATCTTCTATATAACATTAATTTATTTGCAAGCATTCATTTTTCATTTTTAGCCATTGTTATTTATGATACATAAGATAAAATCTGCTGGGCAATCTCTATGAGATTGAGACTAGCCTGGACTACATAGTGAAATGAAGGGCCAGCCTGATCTGCATACAGCAACCCTGCCTCAAAAAAGAGAAAAATAGATAAATAAGATGCTTTTGTTTAATTTTTGATATGTAGTTATTTAACATTTCATTACCAATATATGAGAATGAATGGTTTTCAGTGGAAGAAACTCTTGAAACGTCTGTGATTACCATAATATAGTCAATAACCTCTCTTCTACCCCAACCCTGCAGCCGCCCAAAATGTGTGGATGAAGTTGCTTTCCAAGAAGAAGTAGTTGCAGTGTTGAAAAAATCTTTAGAAGGAGCTGACGTGAGTAGCACACGGATTTCCACAGTATTGGGAGATTTATTCACCCTCTTCCTTTGTTCACAACCTTTTGCCCCATTAAATGCCGTACCATATATACATTAAGACTTCAGTAACTGGGTGATAACTAGTTCAGCAAATACTCAGTAAACGTCTATGTGAGGCAGCTTTCTACTGCAGTGACAAAGTTAAGATCAACAACTGAAAATAGGAAAGGTTTATTTGGGGCATGGTTTTAGGCCACAGTTGTTTGGCCCTGTGGTTGCAGTATATTGTGGTGGAAATACATGGTCCAGTTGCTCCCTGCTTCCTGAAGGTTCTGTCTCCTAGCATGCCCCAGGATACCCCACTTTCTGAAGATTCCACCTCACAGCATGCCATAGGATTCTGTGCCATACCATGCCACTTCCTGAAGGTTCAGTCTCCCAGGAAGCCACGGACTTCCAACCAGTCCTTTAACACACATGACAGCTTGTATGACACTGTTCTATAGCATTCAAATAAAGACCAATGAACAAGGCAGACCAGAACCTTTTTTCATGAACTTTTATTTGGTGTAGTGACAAACCAAATAAAGATAGTTATAGATAGTGATATATGTTATAAAGAAGAGCCAGAGATTAAAAAAGTCCTGCTCACTTTTAAGATTTGGTTTTGGGGCCAGGGAGGTGGCTCAGTGGAATAAGCACTTCCCTGGCAAGCGCAAGGGCCTGAGTTCAGTCCCCTGTTCTGCCAAAAAAAAAAAAAAAATTTGGTTTGATTTATGATTTTTTTAAAAAGCATTGAGCATTTAATTCTTATGGCGCTGTTTCCTACTATGCTGTATAGGATATGGAGTAATTATTGTTTTAGATTATTCAGAGTTGAAATAAACAACAAAGAATTAGCAGTTTTAAACTGTGCATGATAAAGTGTTCAGCTGCATGAAAAAATAGATGTGAGTGTGGTAGTGCACACCTGTAATCCCAGCACTCTGGGAGGGTAAGGCAGGAGGGTCAAGCCCAGCCTGGGCACCTTAGTAAGACTCTTTATCTCTCGGAATTAAAAAAAAAAAAAAAATTAAGACTGGGAATGTTGCTCAATGTGAAGATCCTAGGTTCAATCCTTAGTACCACCACCACCACCACCAGAAAAATAAAAAATGAACTAAGTGATAAGAGAAAAAGTCCCAGATAAAAGAGTAAACAGGTTTTTAGAGCTGAGATGAGCTGCGCATGTGCACCGTTTCCCCACACTGACCGCAGTTATGTACTGCTAGCTCTTACTAATAAGAATAAAAAAAAAGTTGTTTAAAAAAAAATAGCTACAAAAAAAAGGAGGAGGAGTAGAATGTTGGTTTTTACTTGCAGGGGTGGGGGGCGTAACTGTATTTTACTTTTTTGAGTGTCTCACTCCATAGCTCAGGTTGGCCTTGAACGCTGGTGTAGCCCCAGACTGGGCCTTAACTTGCCTCCCCTATGTTTTTCATTCATTTTCTACTCATACCAGCTACTAAAAATGAATCAATGAGTTGACATTCCTACTTAAAAAACGTAAGCATGCCAGATGCAAGCTGCTACCCCGACCTTCACAGCCTTCCGTGCCAGCCTGCGCATGTGCTGGTGAGCACACAGGCTGTTCTTGTGATCCCACTGGCTTCAGCCTGCTCCTAGTGCATTGCAAGCTGGGAGCCTTTCCTGGCCAACCAAGCTAAGCAGGGTCTCTTCTCTTGTTTCCTCATTAGTTTTTGCTACATTTATCTCCGTTTGTATTGATTTATTACTATTTATTTAACTATTGGGCTTGGTTGTAAAACATCTGTCTACCTCACTAGATGGTCCCTGTTACAGGCCAAGAACATATCTGCTTAAGTTGAGGTGGCTGGGAGGCCGGCAGATGGAAGAGGGCTGGAGGCCAGCATCCCCTCCAAGGAATGGAGATTGTACAGTTTCCTAATAGAGCTCATTAAAATTTTAGTCTATTTATTAGTCTTCTTTGCAGATCATTTGTGTGCTTGACAAGGTCCATGTCAGCTGGACAGGAGGTGTAGAGATGTTCTCTGGCTACTTAATCTTAGCCACACTTCTCTGATGAGCTCCCCATTATACTTGCATGCCTCGCACTTCAGAGATGCTTAGATTTTATTTCCTGTGGCTTTTTTTTTTTTTTATACTATTTCTATTCTCAGAACTTTAGCTCATTCAAACCTCTTCTTCAGTCCTTTTTCTTGCTTTGAAATCAGTTATGGAGCAAGCTTAAAATTTGATTCCACTTAAAAGATTAGAAAGATATTTTAGGAAAAAATGATAGTATGTGAAAAGCCAGTGTTTGGAACTATAAGTACTGGGCTGGGGAGAAGGCTCAGTGGAATAAGTGCTTCCCTGGAACTATCAGTACTGTGACACCAGTTATATTGAGAAATCTGGGGCCAGGGAAGTAGCTCAGTAGTCTTAAGCACCTGCTTGGCAAGCTCAAAGACCTAGTTTTGATCCCTACCATGCCAGGTCCCTATGCTGAGCCAGCCACCGAGTCTGGGCATGGTGACACACACCTGTAATCCCAGTACTTGGAAGTATCAGACAGGAGGATCACTATGAGTCCGAGCTGCGCTCTGAGACCTTGTACCAAAGAAGACTGTGTGGTTGGGCCCTTGTACCGCTCCCAGGCAGCAGCTGCACTACTCCACGACATTTGCAGATGTCTTTCACCTGTTTGTTCCGGCATATAGTTGGTGAAGTCTAAACTTCCATTCCTACAGCTCCCTAACCTCTTGTTCTACGGGCCACCTGGAACAGGAAAGACATCTACTATTTTGGCAGCCGCTCGAGAACTCTTTGGGTAAGTTGGGTTGGTGCAGTGAGTCTCTCTTAGCACCAGACATCTTTGCTACTACTGTTGTTCCTCTGAAAGTGTTGCATTTGTGTCTGGGGATACAGCTCCCTGGTGCAGTGCTTGCCTGGCATGGTGTGGGCCCGTGATGTGACTCGCCAGCACCAAAAGCTAAAGTAAATGAAACAAAGCCGTGTGTTTGATTTCACTGTGCACTGCTTAGGTTTATTTGCATTTCAGGTTAATTCTGTGGACCCACTTCATGCCCTCCCCCAAGTAAATTAGCTTCCTGCATCTATTGTGTCCTTTGCTGTGAACCTGGTTCACATGTTTGAATGTACTACAGTGGAGGAAGTGGCTTCCCCTTATTCTTGTGTCACTGTCTTTAACTTCTTCAGTGCCCCCGGGGTCAGCGTCCTCAGGGTCAGCATCCTCATCATGTGACTCACCAGTGGCTCTGGCGGTGGTGTGGTGTCCAGGGCCGCTGCGCTGCTTGCCTTCTGTTCTGCTCGCCTTCTGTTCTGCTCCTCCAGCCCCGCCTTGGGTAGCTCACTGGCTCCTTGCCTTCAGTTCTCCTGAGTGCAAGCAGGCTGGGGGAGGCTGGTGTGTGTGGCCTCTCCTCACACACCAGAAAAGCCTCCCTGTGGCAGCCCCTTCCTCAACCAGCAGTCTTGGCCTAAGCAGTTACTCTGAAGAAGTCCCTGAATTAAAAGGAATTAAAAGGTATAGTGCTGACCCTTGAAGGCGTTCTCAACTGTGAGGCCTTTTTTTTTTTTTTTTTTAAAGATTTGCAATACGTACAAATACAAGAACTGTTATACTTTTTAAAGAAAAACTGAAGTATGTCATAAATGCATAAAATATATGTAGATAGTATTTTTGTCATTATAAAATATATACATCTGTTAAAAATTAAAGCTTTATCAAAACGTGTATAAACATAAGCCATACTGTCCATGAAAGTTCAAAAATTTTCTGTAGTTTACAGTGTCATATTTTTTTTGTATACTTAGATGTTTTTAAAAGTTGAATAGTATTACTTTAAAAAAAAACAACAACAACTTAAGGGGCCAGGGAAATGACTCAGTGGAATAAGCCTGAGTTCAATCCCCGGTTCCACCAAAAAAAAGTAAATCTAAAATATGTAAAGAACTCAGAAAAAGTACACCTCTACCCCATAAAAACATAAAACACCCTGGATGTGCTGTTACATGCCTGCAATCCTAGCACACAGCCAGCTGAGGCAGGGCTGCTGAGAGCTCAGAGCCACCCTAGAGGATAGGGAAAAACTTAGGCCCCTCCACCAAAGACCTAATCAGGGCCTAGGCAAGAGAAGTGAATTATGCTTCTCAGAAATGGCCAATAAATGCATAAAAAATATTCAACATTTCTGGGCATTAGAAAAACGCAAATTAAACAGTACCTAAGATTTCATCGGGGCCAGGGAGATGGCTCAGTGGAATAAGTGCTTCCCTGGCAAGCGCAAGGGCCTGAGTTCAATCCCCGGTTTTGCCAAAAAAAAAAGATTTCATCATTCACCAGAGAAGATGGCAATCATTAAGAAGCCAAAGAATAACAGATGCTGGCATAGCTGCTGTGAAAAGAGCCCATCTGTGTTGATAGGAATGTACTAGAGCAACCACTGTGGGACTCTATGAAGACTCTTCAAAAATTAAAAATAGAAATTCTATTTGAAAGCCAGGTGTGGTGCACACCTCTAATCCCAGCACTCTTGAGGCTGAGGCAGGAGAATAGTTATGAGTTCAAGACTAGCCTGGGCTACAAAGGGAGCTCGAGGCAAGCCTGAACTGCATAGTGAGACCCTATCTCAGACCAAAAAAACCTATTTTCTTACCTAAAAGAGCTGAAGACATATCAGAGACGAATGCATGTCAGTGTTTGTAGCACCACAGTTCATAGTAGCTGAATGTAGGGAGATGTTTCTGTGTCAATCAAAAGATAAAGGGATAAAGAAAATGTGGTATCAGGGCCAGCCAAATAGCTCAGCAGATTAAAGTGCCTGTAAGAAGGTACAGGGGCTGGGGATTCAATCCCTGAGCCTGCACACTGAGCCGGCAGAGACTGGGCTTGGTGGCGTGTGCCTGTAATCCTAGGTCTTATGAGGCTATAAACAGGCGGATCACCAGAGTCTGATCTAGAAGTGAGACCCTGAACACCTTGTAGACCCCTCCCTAAAATACAAAAAAAATGTGATACCTATACATAATGGAATAGGTAAAATGAAGGCTAATGGAATATACCTCGACAACAATGTTGAGTGAAAAATGGCAGACACAAATTTAAGCACTGTGTGAGTTCTCTCATTTGAGTAATCTGGAGTACAAATAAAGAGCAAAGCAAAAGAGTAATAAAAGGAAGTGGAGATCTTCCACAAATGGGAAGAGGACCGAGGGTCTGAAGGTGCAGAAAGGAGAGGAAGATTGGATGTGACAAGATTAAGGTGCATCGTGTATGTGTTCTAGCTCCCCACCATCAATACAAGCTTTGCATGTCAGAAGTGTGAACCAAGAAACTTATGAGTGAAAATAGGGAAAGGGGCTCTCGAGCCAGAACAAGGGGGAGGGGAATAACAAGCAACAGCTGTTCAGGGTGGGGTGCCCACTCCCTGGGATAAAGGAAGCACACCAAACAGGTTCACACACACTTTTTTAAAAAATCACAAGCCATACCTGGTGCCATCCAGTCTAGAAGGAAATGTAAACAGTTGTATACAGACTCAGTGTTTAACCGTTACCACTTTAAATGGACCATCAGATATGCCATCCTCCAGTTCATAGCCAGCGCCTGCTGCCATAGGACTGAGCTCAGATAGCACAGGTGTGGCTCAGGCCTGCGATCCCAGTGCTGGGAGAATGAAGCCGAAAGATCACAGTTCCAGCAGACCCTAATTTAGCAGGTTAGTGAATCCCTGTCTCACAAAAATTTTTAAAAAAGAGTAGAAATGTTGAGTGCAGAGTCCCTGTGTTCAAATCTCAGTGATTTGAACAAAAAAATCAGTGATGCTGGGAGTCTCTGGGATCAGTTCTGAACAGTTTGTCTTCCTAGTAAACTGTATCTCTCTAAACATACTTGGAGTTCTCACCTTTGCTATCTAGAGTACTTCCAAAATACCAAGTATGTGCTAATTGGCTGTGCTGTGGCCGGCTTTTAGGTTTGGGGGAAGCCAGCAGTTACAGTTGGATTATCAGACATTGAGCCCAAAGGTACCTCTCAGATCCTAAATATGAAAACAGTGAGAAACCCCTGAGACCACCAATTATACAAGGACAATGAGTTATGGACAAACATGAAGGGAGACATGCTTCCGGGGGCCTCACTGTCAGGCAGCAGCCTTTCCCCTCAGAGCTTCCTGATTGTTGCACAACTCAGATTTAAGGCAAAGCTAACTTGGCAGTGTAAGCATTAATGTAGCCATTAAGTCTTTCATTGTTACTGTCCGGTAAATCGGTTTCAACTATATAACTATCCCTTATAAAATAAGGTTTGTTCTTGACAAAAATCTTTTGTTGTAAGTTTCATATTTAATTGTAATTGTGGCTTCAGGTAGAACATTTATGCACATGGCTTCCTGTTCATGCCTGTGGAAGAATGTTTATGGTACCAATTAGAACACTAACGTAGGGGCCAGGAAAATGGCTTAGTGGAATAAGCGCTTCTCTGGCAAGTGCAAGGGCCTGAGTTCAATCCCCAGTTCCACAAAAAAGACTAAAGGGGCCAGCAAAGTAGCTCAGTGGGCTGAACACCTGCCTGGCAAGCACAAGGCCTGGGGTTCAATTCCTGGTACCACATGCTGTGTTGGCCTTACCCCAGGCACACTGAGTCTGCCACCGAGACCTGGTGTGATGGTACACGCCAGTAATCCCAGCGCTGAGGTGGCTGACATGGGGAGCACTATGAGTCTGAGTTGTGTAGAATTTATACTACTTTTGGTAATTTAAAAAGCAAAATGAACCTCACTTTAAAAACTTCATGAGGCCAAGGATACAGCTCGGACACAGTGCTGCCTGCCAAGTACAATGTCCTGTTTGATTACCAGTATCAAACAAACAAAGGAACAAACTAAGTCATTTAGGGGGATGTAGCTTTGTGGTACAGCTCCTGCCTGCCATTGGTTTGATTCCCTTCACTGCAAAAAAGAAAAATCAACTGCTCATATTTAATGCAGTAATTCGCCCTATAGCATTCAACTTTGAAAATAGTTCAAAATGTGGTTAAACTATAACATATTTAAAACTAGACACAAAAAATAAAACTATACACAGGATTGTTGTGAGTTCAGAGCCTGCTTGGGCAGGCTCTGGGCTACAGAGTGAGTCTAAGGCCAGCCTGAGCTATATAGTGAAACCCCATCTCAAAAACGGAAAAAAAAAAACCTAGATGTTGGAGCTGGCGAGATAACTCAGCGGTCTAAAGTGCCTGCTTAGGCACTTAGGCAAGTGCAGGAGACTGCGGTGAGCTGGCAACAAAAATAAGACATTTGAAGAATGTTAAGTGAATTAAGAAAACTCATAGCCATTAAAATGGCATTTACAAAGGGGCTGGGGAGATGGCTCAGTGGAATAAGCACTTCCCTGGTAAGTGCAAGGGCCTGAGTTCAGTCCCCAGTTCCACCAAAAAAAAAAAGCATTTACATTGGACACTGCAAGATGTTAGTTATAAAAAATAAGTAGGGCATTTTTAAAAATGTACTTAAGTACAGGGTCTTACAGGCCTTACAGATGGGACTTGTAGTGATCCTTCCTGTTTTTCAGCCTGCCCCTACCCCAGCTCTAGAATTACAGGCATGTACCATGCCCAGTCTCAATCAGTGTCTCAGGCGCACCCCCTGGAGCAGGGCCAGCAGGGCAGGCTGGGGAATTGGACCCTGATCCCTGCATTTGCCTAAGCAGGCACTTTAATCTGCTGAGCTATCTGACCGGTCTTGTCTTAAAATTTCATATGCTGTGTAATCTATATTTCCTAGTGCATGTGAAAGAGCCAAGATGTTACTTGCATGATTTTGCAAAAGAAAATACAGAAATTATTGTATACCACCTATCTGTGCTAGGTAGATTTTAAACCACCAAAACAATAGAGTACAAATCTTCAAATATGAGTTAGGCCTGGGTTACTTACATGCTTTATTTTTCATTTGTTTCATTTTTAAATAGGCCTGAACTGTATCGATCAAGAGTTCTTGAGTTAAATGCATCTGATGAACGTGGAATACAAGTAGTTCGAGAGAAAGTGAAAAATTTTGCTCAGTTGGCTGTATCAGGAAGTCGTTCCGAGTAAGTAGACTTGCCATCCCTTCTCCACAGCAAGCCCCCCCCCCTCCCCGTGATATGAATGTGCTCCCTAGAATTTAATGTGTTGGAATGCAGCGTTCGGAGGTGGGGCCTTTGGGAGATGAGCAGGCTTGGAAGGGATCAGGAGGGTGTGTCCCTGCGGTAGGTTAGTGAGAGGACGACAGGCCCACTGAGGCTGGCTCCCCCCCCCCCCGGCCACGTGATGCCTACTGCATTACAAGAAGGCCCTCTGGAGGGGCAGCCCCTCCCTGTTGGACTTTTCAGCCTTCAGAACTGTGGGGAATAAATGCATTTTTGTGTACCCAGTCCTTGGTGTTCTGTTGTAACAACACAAAATGGGTTAAGACAGTGCATACTTCTGCCAACTTCTCAACCCCTTTCTTCTTAGGTCATATTGTCTCTAAACTAGTTAAGCCTAGAAATAGCCTTTATAATAAGTTGAGGGCCAACCAGATAGCTCAGTGAGTCAAAGCACCTGCTTAGGCAGAGGCAGCGGCTGGGTTCAATCCTTCGTGTGCTGTGCTGGCTCCGCCCCTGGAGCACACAGAGATGGCTATTGAAACTGGGTGTGGTGCTGCATGCCTGTAATCCCAGTTTATAGGAGGCTGAAAACAGGAGGATCACTACAATTACATAGTGAGACCCTGTAGACCCTGTCCTAAAAAATATAAAAATTAATATTAAGTTGTATATTGTTAGGGATTCTTACTGGTATTTTGTCTAAGGAGAATGTATTTATCAAATTTGATAGCTTGGTAGTATGTACTCATAATAAAAAAAATTTTTTTTTTCACTAGCATTAGGGGAAAATTGGCCTTTTTTTTTTTTGTAGTGACAGGACCTTGAGCTTGCCAGGCTGTTGGATACCTTAAGCTTTAATGTGCATTTCATAGTTGGGGTTCTGTACATATTCTCATCTAAACTGGATGAGTTTAACCACTAGTACCGTCAAAAAGCTTTATGTATACCTATAGCCACATGAAAAATATGTTCAACATTATTAATCATTAGGAAGATAAGCTAAGATCATGATGAGATACTACTTTATACTGATTTACATGCCTAAAATCAAAAGAAGATGACTTAAGTATTGTAGGGATGTGGAGAAATTATGAACCTCATGCATTGCTGGATAGTATAACACAGTCTCTTTAAATCAGTATGATAGTTCCTCTGAAAGTTAAGCAGAATCACCACATGACCCAACAGTTCCAGAGTGTGTGCTAATAACAAATGAAGATGTAAAAGTGCTCAAAAGCATAAGAACACAATTCATAACTTTATTCCTAGTAGTTATAACATGGGAAAACCCGAGTGTGTAATAGAATAATAGATGAATAAAATAAGATAAAGTTATATCCACTTGCCTTTATTTCTAGTAGTAGATTGATCCCAGGGTCCTCACAGGGTTACTTCTCCAGCCCTTTTTTATTGAGACAGGGTCTCACTAAGTCACTGAGTTACCGGGTGGCCCCCAGACTTTCACTCAACACACACAGGGTTAGGGTTACACAGCTCATTCACCATGAGATTCAGCAATGAGGAAAACTGACGCAGTGACACATGCTACAACATAAATGAACCTTGCCAGGGGTGGTGCACACCCATAATCCCAGGGCTTAGGAGGCCAAGGCAGGTGGGTCAGTGAATTTGAGGCCAGCCTGGGCTGCATAATGAGACCCTGTCTGAAGAAAGCAAGAGAAGGCAGCCACAGAAGGCCATGTGTTACAGATTCCCTTTATATGAAATGTTCCTGATAGTGAAACCTAGAGGTAGAAAGGGGACTATTATCAGCTGGGTGTGGTGGCACACCCCTGTGATCCTAGCACTGGGAGGCTGAGATGGATCTTGTGAGTTCCAGGCCAGCCTGAGCTACGTAGTGGGACTCTGTCTCAAAAAGGTGGGAA
The DNA here is from genome assembly GCA_004027165.1 of Ctenomys sociabilis. NCBI lineage: Eukaryota > Metazoa > Chordata > Mammalia > Rodentia > Ctenomyidae > Ctenomys > Ctenomys sociabilis. The sequence continues at coordinate 25,653 of PVKA01028214.1, forward strand.
AAAAAAAAAAAAAAAAAAAAAAACCTTTTGCTCACTGAGAGCTGGGAGAATTGGAGGAGAGGTGATTCCTGGTGAGCAGGAAGTTGCTTTCTGGAGTGATGGAAATGTTCTTTTACTGGACTGTGGCGGTGACTGCGCAGTCCTTGAGTCAGGCAGACTGCCCTTAGCTGCTCTTTCACCTCCTGTAGTTTGTTACCCATGGTCAACTGAGGCCTGAAAATATTAAATGGAAAATCCCAGGAACTAACAGTTCCTTTGTTTTATGTCACATGCCACTGTGAGTAGTGGCTGAGGGCCTAGCAAATCCATGCTGCGTGCACATGCACTACGGATGTGTATCACAGTGCTCATGTGCCAGGAGTTCTTGTTTTATTTAATAGTGACTGCAAAACACAGTGGCAGTGCTGTTGGTTTTATAAGAGTTGGGGATGTAATTCAGTGTGAAGCCCTTGGGGGTTCAGTCTCCAGTACTGCAAAGGAAGGAATAATAAACCATTAGTATGTACATATATGTAGGGAAAGACATGTATAAAGTCGGATGCTGTCTGGTTTCAAGCATCCACTGGGTTTTTTTTTTTTTTAATTATTTGGTACAGAGTTTTACTACACAGTTCAGACTCAGGGATCCTCATGTTTGCAGCCTCCCCAGTGCTGGGATTACAGGTGTGCACCACCTTGCCCGGACTTGGTGGCCAGCTTAGCACACCTGGGGGGGGACATGTGGTGCCAGGGATCAAACCCTGTCCCTGTGCTTGCCTAAACAGGCATTTAGTCTGCTGAGCTCTCACCAGCCCTTTCCACTGGGATTCTTGAAACCTCTATGCGTAATGGAGGATTACCAAGTACTGAATGAACTGCATACAAGTGAATTGTAAAGTATTGTATCTCATTGAAGCTGTTAAAAACTACATATTAATGCTCAGTTCCTGTGTTTCTCTGAATCAGTGGGAAGCCGTGTCCTCCTTTTAAGATTGTCATTCTGGATGAAGCTGACTCCATGACCTCGGCTGCTCAGGCTGCCCTAAGGCGCACGATGGAAAAGGAGTCTAAAACCACCCGATTCTGCCTCATCTGTAACTATGTCAGTAGGTGCGTGTATTGCCCTGAAGGTAGAGGTTAGGCACTGTGACACAGTACCATGGAACATTTATTTCGTATATCTCTAGTATACACTAACTAGATTGGTTGGCCGGTCTTTCCCCTCAAAAGCATTCCTTATTAACATTCCAAGTCCTCTTTCTTATTTTGAGTATTTGCTATCAGACAATTCTTGATAAGCCCTATTAGGGCAGAATTTTAAAATTTCAATACTGCATTAGCTTTTCCATCAAATCTGAGTTATTCTCCATTAAAATTGTCTGGAAAAATCTTAAGATATGTTTTTTCTGATCTTTTACAGAATAATTGAACCATTGACCTCTAGATGTTCAAAGTTCCGCTTCAAGCCTCTCTCAGACAAAGTTCAACAGCAGCGGTTATTAGACATTGCTGAGAAGGAAAATGTCAAAATTAGCAATGAGGTAATTCCAAGCTCCTTTGATGAATCTGTGTGGACCAGCTAAGTTAACTGGGCCACAGTTGAAATGTCTAGGAATACAAGGTTCAGCTGCTGTTACTTTAGGAGACACATAAGCTAGTTTAGCTGGCATTTCAGGCCCCATACTGGTAAGAGATTTCATACATGTAATGTTAATTGTACAGTGAGCCTCTGCGTAAAGTCAAGTGTTTAGTCTCATAACCAGCACTCCCAAGTATTAGAAAATGTATGACCCTTATTCATCATAGACTGGAATAATGAATTGGATTTCCTTTGCTTTGTGTGATCTAGAATACACTACACATACAAAAGATCTTTCCATTCTGCTGGGTCCTTCAGAGGCAAGACATCCCTATTCCTTCAGACTGATGATGTTTTGCTCAAGTTTGTGCAACCATACAACTTATATTTCTCAATTCTAAATTAAAATGTAGCACTTCACTATTCTTTAAAGACTGGCAATCACAGACTGAAAGCACTTCTCTCTTCAGGAAATAGCTTATCTTGTTAAGGTGTCCGAAGGAGACTTAAGGAAAGCCATTACATTTCTTCAAAGTGCTACTCGACTAACAGGTGGAAAAGAAGTCACAGACAAAGTGATTACAGACATTGCTGGGGTAAGATGACTCTAGGGATTTTGAAATTCTTTGTGGCATTTAGGAAATTCTGTACTGGACTGTAAGAAAATGTAAATAACCATGAAGTTACCAGTATTTTATTTAACTCAGGCCATTACACTTGCTAGGAAGTGCATATTCCACTGAGCCCCATACCAGTACTTGAGACGGAAGATAACACTGGTTTATTGGATGTCAGGCATACTGATGGTGGCAGTTTATTTTCAGTAGTCAGACAGTCCCTGTATGAGATCATTTTGCCCAACAGACATTGTTGCACTTAGGGCATGTATATATTTGTGTAAGGACTGAATCCACTTTTTTTGGAACCAGGAGTCAATCTCAAATGACCTCACACTTGCCAAGTAGGTGCTTTGCAGCTGCAGCATCTTCCCATCCCTTAAATTCACTCTTTAGTGAATTTTAAAAGGCTTTGTTCACAGCCTTTTGAGATGGGCCTATGGTAAATTGCCTAGATTTACAGTCCCAAGTGTCGAGACTGCCAGGCATGTCTAGCGTCTGGCTTGCTGTATTCATCTAAAAATGGCAAGTTTCCATTTATGTAATTTAAATATTTTGTACAGGGTGAAGACATGTTTAGAGCCAGCTGTATGAACAAAACTTCCCAATTAAAGAGTCCTACATCAAAGCTCAGTATCACACTTGTCAGTTGGTTTTGAGGGCATTTTTTGTTTTCTGGATGTTGTAAGTTTTCACTGAGGCTCCTCCCCTTTCACACACACTTTTTAAGGCCAGTGTTAGCGTAGGCCTGGGTTTACTTGTAGCACTCTACCCGGAACAATCTTCCCTTTTAGGTAATACCAGCAGAGACGATTAATGGAATATTTGCTGCGTGCCAAAGTGGCTCCTTTGACAAACTGGAAGCTGTAGTAAAGGTACTAAGTCACTAGCTTACACTGTATTTAGGCAGCAAGATTCTGTAGTTACACCTTTTTCCTCAACCACAGGACCTGATAAATGAAGGTCATGCAGCGACTCAGCTCATTAATCAGCTTCATGATGTGATTGTAGAAAATGACAACCTTTCTGATAAACAGAAATCCATTGTTACAGAAAAACTTGCTGTGAGTACACAGTGGGCAGTTTTTTTTGGGTCTTTCAAATCCTGCACATTTACTGACCTTAAGTTTTCCTTGTAGGAAGCTGATAAATGCTTAGCCGATGGTGCTGATGAACACCTTCAACTGATAAGCCTTTGTGCAACTCTGATGCAGCAGCTAACTCAGAACTGCTAGCAATGAGACTTAACAGTTCACCAAGTGCTCTTTGTAGTATATGACATGAAAATAAAACATTGACCAAACCACCTTAAAGTGAATATACAATTTATTTAACATTCAAACTTCATTAAGACATGTGCAATATGGCAATTTTTCTGGGGATTTAACCCTACCTAGGATATGATTGCTTGCTGGGGCTTAGCAATAGGGTCCAGTTCACACTTAGCACTAATTAAATAGTTATTGAATAAATACAATACCAAAACAAAATGCATTCAAATACTTTCTTTTAAAAAAAAAAGTCAATTTTAAAGGCCTTTCTAATCAGGCTAAAGACAAACACAATAAAGGTAGATATGCTAGTTTAACATAATTGGCTGATTTTATACAGCACTTATATCTTTTAGTCCACAAGTATATTATTAAATGATAGAGAACATCTAATACAACCATTTCTACAGAACTAGGAAATAAATTTCTAAGAAAGAAAGATTTTACAGACCCCATCTTTTATACCCACCCCAACAGTCTAACTCTAAAGAGGATAAAGCCAATGACTTTCCTCACAAGAGCTCACGACTAATGTCGCTTTGCTATCAAAATCTGTATTTCTGATCCGTTATGAGCATTGAGACAAGACTCAAAAATTCCCAAAGAAGCACAATGCACGTTGTGATTGCCTGTTCAG
>PVKA01028215.1:0-29625 GCA_004027165.1 Ctenomys sociabilis
AAAAAAAAAAAAAAAAAAAAAAAAAGCCTGACCCTTAAGAGTCCCTCCAGCCTCTGAGCTTTTGGGCAAGCAACTTTTCTCAAGGTGGCCCGGCCAAGAGTTCTGCTGAGCAGGGTCGGCTCCGGGTCTGCCTTGAGCTAGTGTGCAGGTGCATGCCTGTGATACCAGCCGTCAGGAGGCCACAGCACGTGGATTACCAGCAATTTGAGGCCACCCTGGTCTACAATGAGTTCAAGGCCAGCCAGAACAAAAATAAAAAAGCATCACCAACAGCAGCAGCTAAACTTCAGGCACTCCCTGGAGAGCCGGCTATGAGCAGCAGAGGCTACTAAACAAACTTGTGGAGACTAACTTCTACACCAGCACCTGCTTTTTTTTTTTTTTTTTTTTTTTTTTTTTTTGGAACCAGGGGATTGAACTCAGGCCCTTGCACTTAACCAAGGAAGCATTTATTCCACTGAGCCAACTCCCCGACCCAGCACCTGTTTATTAAGGTGTAACACAAAACACAGCCACACAAAGAGCCAGAGCACCCACTCCGAAGAGACAGTGGCCTGTTTGGGGACCCACAGAAATAGTTTACCCACATATGCCAACCACTCTTCTGTGTCAGTGCTAAGGAGCTTGGTGGCCCCTGTGGAGAAAGCACTGACCAGTGTGAGAAGGAAGAAAGGAAGAATGTTAAGGACAGAGAGGCCTCCTCCATCCCCAGCAAGCTCGGACTGAATGATCAAAATGAAGCACAGGCAGGCTCCATCTGGGCACTCTTGGGAACTATAAGCCCAGCTCTTTGTGAGGCTGAGGCAGGAGAGTCACAAGTTCCGGCCCCCTCTGGACTACTTAAGGACTTAGAGAAACCTACATTAAAATTTTAAAAAAAGAAGGAAAGACCCACTGTGAGGGTCCTTGGTGCAATCCTAGTAGTCAAAGCAAAACAAGAATCTCTGAACAAAGACATGTACAAGCCCTGTGGGTGGGCTTGTGTCCAGCTTCCAGCCATACGCCAGACACTGCTGTGACTGAGGAGCCCCACACGTGTCCCCAGAACACCCCCAGTCTCAGAGGGAGACAAATACCCACTGCAGGTGGCCACCAGGCATGGTAGAAACAGGAAAAGAACAGGAAGAGGAACCAGCTTGGTGCAAGGGCTGGGGTGCCTGCTCAGGACAGCCTGGCTTTGGCAGAACTCAGGGTTCACCTGCCACCACTGCCAGCCACCAGGGCAGACTGCCACCACCTCCCCTACTCTAGGTGACAAGAGCTCCTGGCCAGCCCATAAGCTTGCCTGCGCATGCTGTGCCCACTGCAGCACCTCAAGACAGACCTTAAGAAAATCAAGTGCTTCAGGGCCCACTGAGGTAGAGGGGACCTTTCCTTGGGGCCACGGAGGACAAAATAATGAGCATAATACTGCTGTGTGCATGCCCAGCTCAGGCCGACATGGGTTCAAGGGAAGCAGGTTCTGCCTACAACCAGCTTTGTCCTGGTGACAAACGCACAGGCCCAGGGAGGCCACACTGTGGGGCCAGGGTCCCCACAGAGCCCTGTCCTGCTGTGGGCCATGGACAGAATTTCAGGTGCAAATCTCTCCAGCTTTAGCTGCTCTCAGACCTTCATGCTCAGCCATGACCTGATCCTTTTTAAAATGTTTTATTTTGGGACAGGGTCTTGTTAAGTTTCTAAGGTGTCCAGTCTGTGCTGAAGCTTGGGATCCTCCTGCCTCAGTCTCTCAAGTGTTGGGATTACGAGCACGTGCCCCCATGCCCGACCTGTGGCTCTTAATTTTTCTTCTTCCCTCCACTATTTTTCATATCAGATCTTGGGTCCCAAAGTGCTCCAAATCCACAGTAAAACGACTCTTTCCCCGGAGATGTACACTTCTGGCCCCTTTTTCCGTGAATTACAATGCAGGAACCAGCACAGTGGTGCACATCGGCAATCCCAGCACTGCAGAGGCCAAGCCAGGAGGGCCACCACAAGTTAGAGGCCAGCCTGAGCTAAACAGCAAGACCTTGTCTCAAAAACCAAACCAAAAATGGTGGATGAGCACAAAAGCCTTGCTCCCTGCCTGCCCTGCCCGGGACCTTAGTCCAGGAAGCCAGAGGGTGAGCTCTACCCGCTGCCCCCAGTAGGGGCACAATGGACGAGCACCCACCTCACTGTCCGGTGGCCAGGGTACTGCAGACTCCTCGAGGGCAGGGCCTCCTCTGCAGGGCCCCAGGGTCCTGGCCCTGTGTGGACCGTAACCGTGCATCCTCCCGCAACGCCCAGCTGCAGCGAGTATGGCAGGCAAGCGCCCTCTGAGAAAAGCCCTGGGACCGGAAGACCAGAAACCGCAGCTTCCTCCTACACATTCGCTGCCGTTGTTTACAGTTTCTAAACTGCCAGCTGAGAGCAAGAGGAGCAGGCAGCACCCCGAACCCGGAAGGCTCCCATCACTCACAGAGGCGACCCCACAGGTGCCTGGCCCCTGGTGCAAGTAAGTGGAGACCACTCCATTCCGCCAACTCAGCACCTGACAGGGTCAGAAGGACTTGGCAGGCACAGGTGCGTCTCAGGTGGGGATCGAGCAACACATCTGGCTCTAAGATGCCTGTCAGTAATATGGAACTAAACCATGCACATCGCTGGGTATGGTAGTACACACCTGAGGCCAACCTAGGCTACACACAGAGACAGGGCCAGCCTCAACTACAGAACAAGAGCCTGTCTCAACACAAAACAAAAACAAAAACTGAACAGGGGCCAGGAGATGGCTCAGTAGAATAAGCGCTTCCTTGGCAAGTGCAAGGGTCTAAATTCAATCCCTTGTTCCACCAAAAAAAAAACCACTGAACAGTGTGCTTCACAAGCAAGCTCACTTTAACTTCTGGAGTTAAATTTATAATGTAGAAAAGGAAAGGCTGGATTAGTTGCTAGTGACGAATTCCAGAATGGCTTGCAAACAGGAAAAGCCACTTCCCTGGTATTCTGGTGAAGAAGAGAGGCTCTGTGCACCCACAGATCGATCAGTCCAACCCATGTGCCTTCCGAGCTCAACCCCCGGCCTCGGAAGCACACCAGCCAGCCCCTCCAGCCACGCCCGCTCTGCATGACTAGCCCGGTCATTCTGGGAGTCAGAGAGCACCTGTGCATAACATTACCTACCCTACTCCAAGTGCTGGAGTACTGTCAGCTAAAATTGCCAACCTCGGGTGGTTTGGCTTCATTCTATCACAAAGTTCAGAATGTCTGTCCAGCTCCTAGAAATCTGACTGCTGCTGGGAGTGGCACACACCTGCAGTCCCAGCACTCAGGAGGCTGGAGCAAGAGGATCACTTCGAGTGTAAGGCCTGGGCTAGCCTGACCTACATACCTTGATCCTATCTCAAGAAACCAAAACACACACAAAAAAGCCCTCTCAGAAACCATGGACATAGAAACCCAGAGACTGGAAATCTGTCCTGGAGCCAAACATGTGGGGCTCAGTCTCTGGGGCAACAGAAACTGGCCTGTCACTGTCACTTTGCCTTTCTAGGACCAAAGCAAAGAAAAGCAGAGCCACAGCCTCAGATCCCTCCTGTCCACATCTGCCCCTGGGAGACTCAGTGGCCTGGCTGGAAGGGAAAAAGAAACCAGTTGTCCCAGGACCACTTGTTTTGCTGGCCCCAAGACCAGTCCCAGGTGCACTGAGCTGGCCAGAGACCAGGCATGGTGGTGCATGCCTGCAATCCCAGGACTGGGAAGGCTGAAAACAGGTGAATTACTGCGAGTCTAAGCTGCATAGTGAGACCTTGTACCGAATTAAGTAGGAAGGGAAGGGGAAATGGAAGGGGAAGGGAAGGGCACTAGGGAGATGGCTCAGTAGAATATGTGCTTGCCTGGCAAACACAAAGGCCTGAGTTCAATCCTTGGTTCAGGAAAGGAAAGAGGAAAGGAAAGGAAAGACCAACCAACAGACCAGATGTGTGGAGCTCCACCCTGTTTTAGCTACTATGAAGGGTAATTTGAGTGAGCCAGACATGGTAGTGCATACCTATAATCCCATCATGCTGGGGGGGGGGGGGCTGAAGCTGGAGGATCACAAGTTCAAGTCTCACCTGGGCAATGTAGCAACTGTATCTCAAAATAAACAAAACTGCTGTTGGGGACCGGGGATTTGGCTCAGTGGCATAAGCACTTGCCTGGCAAGTGCAAGTCACCAGTTTGATCCCTGGTACTGCCAAAAAATAGAAGAATAAACAATAACTTTAAGCCGGGTGTGGTGGCACATGCCTGTAATCCCAGCACTTGGGAGGCTGAGGCAGGAGGATCGTTGTGAGTTCGAGACCAGCCTGAGCTGCAAAGTGAGCTCGAGGCCAGCCTGAACTGCATAGTGAGACCCTGCCTCAAAAAAGACAAAAAAAAAAAAAACAATAACTCTAAGAAGCTGGTAGGGGGATGGGTCCCCTCCAGCAGCTGGTGGTGAGCACACTGCAGCCCTTCCAGATAGGCAACCTGTCACCCCACGCCTGCGCACCTCTGCCAGGAGGCACAGCTGGGCCAGGACTGGACGCAGAGGCAACACAGAAGATGGGAGTAGGCGGGGGACTGGGCCTGCTCGGGGCGCTCGCGAAGCTGCTGGTGGAGCACACCAAGGCCAACAGCAAGAGTTCTCTGGCGCCACCAAGAAGGGATCCAGAATGAACCTTTGAGAAACGATCTGAATCATCACATCCGGAGAAGCTAGACAAGAGGCAGAGGGTGACGCTGCCACCTGTCCCAGTCTGCTGCCAGCCCACTGCAGCCACCCTCTCCGCACTGATCGCCTGGACCGGCTCATGACCGGAGAACCGGCGAGCGTTCCAGACACTGCACTGATGAGAGCTGCGGCCCAGAGTCACTGTGCCTTCGGAGGGCACCCTGGCAGAAGTGCGGCTGGACCTCTGGGGACAGGGCGGGAGGCACCCCCACAGAAAGCGGGGGCGCAGCTGGCCATACGGGCACTGGCTCCAGCAAAGGCCACCAGCTTGTCAGTTTCCACTCAGGCACCTTACAGGACCTGGGTGTCTCATTGGGCACCTCCCTCCGGAGTCTGCAAAGAACGCAGTGGAAACCCTGCACTGCACTGGACTGCCCACCCCACACATAGAAGCTGCTGCTCTTCATCTCTAACCTGAGTATCAGATTAATTCTGGATGCTTTCTTTTTTTCCAAGAGGTCAGGGCATGGCACCATGCATCACACTTTTGGCTGATGCAGTTTTAAAATTTCAGTTGTTAAGCAGGGCATGGAGGCCCACGCCTGGAATCCCAGCATTGGAGGCTGAGGGAGGAGGATCACTGTGAGTCTGAGACCAGCCTGGGCTACAAAGTGCAAGGCCAGCCTGAGAGTGAGACCCTGTCTCAAAAAGCCATAAATACATACATATGTAAATACTGGGGCTGTACTTCAGTATAAATACCCCACTGGGTTCAATTTCTAATCCAAGAAAGGAAGGGAGGGAGGGAAGAAAGGTCAAAGGTCAAAGACAAGATGGTGGCACACACCTATAATCCCAGTACTCAGGAGGCTGAGTCAGGAGGATCACCATGAATTTGAGGCCACCCTAGGATACCACACCAAAAAAAAGAAAAAAAAAAAAAAATCAGCAACTCTGGCCTAGGTCATGAAGCCAACAGCAACTATGACTGGCTGAGTTTCCTAACCTGCAGGCGGGTAAGGTGCACTGCAGGGTCCTCAGCCAGAAAGATGCCCACGCTGAAGTATTCCGGGTCAGGGGCCCCTCAGCAGCCAGCTCTTTAGTATTATTTTGGGGGGGTTGGTTGTATTCGCTGTTTTGCAGTTACTCTTTTCTTTGTGGTAAGGGTAACTTAACCTGAGCTACATCCCCAGACTTCTGTTTTTATTTTGAGGGAGGATCTTGCTAAGTCCCTAAATTGCTCAGGCTAGACTGGGACTCAAAATCCTCCTGCCTCACCTTCCCGGCATCTATCATGACACCTGGCCTGTTATTCTTTCTTTAAATAATTAGCATGACAGGTTTTTATGCTAAAATAATTTTAAATTTACATCATATACAAAGCACCCATATTCCTTCCACTCAGATTCTTGAGTTTTACCATTTCTAAACCACTGAAGAAGAGCTGCAGCCAGAAGTGGCAGCTCACTATGTAATCCCAGCACTGAGGGAGGCTGAGGCAGAAGCCCAAGTTCAAGCCCTGCCTGGCAACTCAGTTCGTGAGGCCGTCTCCAAATAAAAAAAGAAAAAGGCCTGGGAACGTAGCTCCATAAGAAGGCCCTGGGTTCCATCCCAGTTTAAAAAATTTATTTCAATAAGACATAATGATTTCAAACATGCATGTACTTCTCTGCTTTAAAAAAATAAAAAAATAACTAAAGAAAAAACAAAGAAATGCAAAATAATGGGAGAATTTAACACCTCTCTCAGTGGGTGATTCTTACAATTTATATCTAGATGTCTCCCAAAGTCTTTTTAGAAGGGGATGAAGGGACTTGGTGCTGACTTGCTGTTAGCAGGAGGGGTTGGTCCCTCCCCAGCACCCCTTCTTTCTGTTTCCAGTCCAAAGGCTGAGTACAGCTCAGCTCCACCATGTCCTCCCTTGCTACCCTACCCCAGACTGAATCCCCTATAAACTGTGGGCCAAACAAACCTCTCCTTAAACTGTGGAAGTCAGGTATTTTGTCCCAGTGATAAAGTACTTAAGACAGATTTTGATACCAGAGAAGTGGGCTTTCTGTGATGTGACCAGGGCCTGTGATGTGACAGGTTAGGACTTGGCCTTGAGTCTCACAGGACACTTCAGACTTCTTGGCCACGTGGACACAACGAGGACTGGGGCAACTCTCTGATGGCCTATGTGGCTTTCACATACAGGGATGCGTACAAGTCTTTCAGGGGCAGGGATGGAACATGGAGCTAACAGCTGACCTATACAAGGATGGTCACTAGGAACAGGGCCCGAAGTCCGTATCTCCCCCCAGCAGGCTCCACCTTTCATTCATGGCCATCACACTGTGGGCAGCTCTGCTCCACTGGAACCCTCTGCCGCACCACCCTGCCCAGAGCACTTGACCATGGACTGAATCCCGTACCAACTGTGAACCAAAAGAAACCTCTCCTCCTGCAAATTGTGCGCATCCAGTATTTTGTTCCATGACAAAAAAAGTGCCTACAACAGTGGTAGAATGAGGAGACAAAACCTTCAGTAGCGACAGTCTGATGGTCTCCTATAAAAAGTTAAAGCTATAATTGCCATGGGACTCAGCGGATACATACATACATACATACATACATACATATATATATATATATATATATATATATATATATATATATATGCTTGTTGGTTTGTTTTTTCCAATAGAATCGGGGATTGAACTCAGGCCCTTGTGCTTGCCAGGGAAGCACTTATTCTACTGAGCCATCTCCCCCGACCCCAGCAGCTCTATTACTAGGTATCTGTCCTCGAGAAATGAAAAGTCCCTATGAACTGCAGGTTGGGGACCCTGCACGCTCTGGGTCATGGCTCCACGCCACAGAGAGGCCTCCCCCGAAGCTTTCTCATGACACAAACAGGAACAAGCCTTAGCAAAAGAACAGACTACACAAGTCTGGACTCCTTTGTATGAAGCTCCAGGAGACAAAACTAATCTGGGTATTACAACAACAATGGGAAGGGATCATCTCAGAAAGACATTCTATTTTGTGGGGTGACTACAGTTCTGGTGTTGAATGGCCCCTATGAAGTCCGTGTGTTAAGAGACCTGACTGCTTGGGTAGAACTACTGGGCAGTGGCGGGTGTTAGTGGTGGGGCCCCAGACCAGGCCTGTGAGAGCTCAGCCCCTCCTCACCGTTGCTACCTGGCTCCTGCTGGGAGCAGTTTGCTCCCCACACCCAGCTCATCTGTTGGATGACCTTGCTACAGGCGCAATGCCACGAAGCCACCACACGACAGAGCCCAAATAAATCCTTCACCTTCATAAATTTATTATCTCAGGTGTTTTGTTACAGTACAGGAAAGCCAACTAATACAAGTTATATAGTTCTATGCACATTTACCAAAACTTAATTAACTGTATCATTAAGAGACTGGGCATGGTGGCACATGCCTGTAATCCCAGCAGGGGTAGGGCTGAGGCAGGAGGATCGTTTTGAATTTAAGACCAGCGTGGGCTACAAAGTGAGCTCAAGGCCAACCTGAACTGTACAGCAAGACCCTGTCTCAAGAAGACCAAGAAAATAAAAAATAAAAATAAATGCATCAATTACACATATACATGGAATTTCATAAAAGTTTTCTCAAAAGAAAATGATTTCCAAGCATGGTAGTCCGTACTTGTAATCCCAGCACTTGGGAAGCTGAGGCAGGAAGATCACAAATTTGAGGCAACCCTGGGCTACAGCAAGACCTTGTCTCAAAAAAAAAAAAAATTTTTTTTAAGAAAATAGCAAGCAAATCTTGAATCCTAGCTAAAGATATGTATGTTGACCTATTTAGAAAAATGTAAAGTGAAGTGTAGAGCTTGTTAGGATGGGGTAAGGGGTGAGCAGAGGGATGAACAGACAGTGAGCTATGGGGTTAAGTGGGGCACAGCCACAGTCAAGAAAGAAGCTGGCTACTGGGTGTGAGTATTCACTAAAATGCTCTAAACTTCAGTACATTCAAAAATTCTTAGGGCGGCCAGACATGGTGGTACATGTCTGTAATCCCATCACTTGGGAGACTGAGGCAGGAAGATCACTGTGTGTGTTCAAGCCCAGCCTAAACTATATAGTGAGACCTTTTCCAAAAATAAAAAAAAAAAATTTCCATAATAAAATACTAGGAGGGGGAGGCTAAAAGACAGGCAATGCTGTGAGAAGAACCTTATAAGGGGACCAGGGCTAACACCATGTGTGTGCAGGCAGGGGCTCTGGTACTGGCCATGTCCAAGACACTTAGGGAAAGAGCTACACAGCCAGACCTCATCACCTGGGACTGCCTGGCATGGGACAACGCCCAGACTAAGCCACTTCCTTAAGAACCTCCACCACCTAAACCAACATGGACATTTCTGACCAGAACCCAAGATCACAGAACAGAGAGCAGCTCAGAGCTCGGAAAAACTTGCCCAGAAGCCAGGCATGGCGACGCACACCTACAGTCTCAGCACTTGGGAGGCTGAGGCAGGAGGTTGGAGAGTCTAAGGCCAGCATGGGCAACACAAGAGCCTGTCTCAAAATACGCAAAGGACTAGGGATGTGGCTCAGCGTGAAGGTCCCAAGTTCAAACTCACAGACTGTGCAGGTGTGCATGCACACATAAACATAAATGCATAAATGCAATTTTAAATTGCAGGATATAGAGATTTAAATATTTATTATTGACCCCAATGTCAGTAGCCACAGCACTCATCAAGCAGTATTTTGCACCAAGTAACATCCCCACACTAAATGTTGCTTAACAACATGAGAAGTTGGGGCACACAGCTCAGCAGTATAAGCACCTGTCTGGCAAGCACAAGGTCCCAAGTTTGATCCAAGTTCAATCCCCGCCCCCATGAGACAGGAGGATCACTGCAAATTCGAGACCAGTGGTTGGGGGGGCCTACAAAAGCGAGCACAAGGTCAACCCAAACGGCATAGGGAGAGCCTGTCTCAAAAAAAAAAAAAAAAAAAGGAATACCAGAGGTCACAGGTATGATGGTGCACACCCATAACCCCAGCACTCCAAGAGGCTGAGACAGGAGGACTCCAAGTTTGAAGTTAGCCTGGGCAACTTAGTAACATCCCATCTCAAAATTTGAAATTATTTTTTTTTATTCTTATTTTTTTTAAATACAAAAGGCTGGAGGATGTAGCTCGTGTGAAGGCCCTAGATTCATTCCCCAGTACCCCAAACAAACTCAACACCACAGCGTGGGCTGACCCGCTGGCTCACTTGCAGAGCCCAATTCCTTCTGCCCTTCTGGGTCACCAGCTCCTACTTCAGCTGCAAGCTCAAACCAAATTCCGGCCCCCTCATGCGCTTAATAAAGGGGATTATTTCTACTGCGCAACCTAATGCCTGCGATCAAACGCCCTAATTCCTAACACAATCCAAGCAAAAAACTGTTACCAATCAGACACACTTGGGAGAAAAATGAGTGTCACACTTGGGGACAGGCACAGAGCCAAGGAAAAACTTTCTATTTCTAAGCCAGGTGCACCGGCACGTACATGCCTGTAACACCAGCATCAAGGGAGACTGAGGCAAGAGGCTCACAACTCTGAACCCAGCCTGGGCAACTATGTAAAACCCTGTCTCAAAAAAAAAAAACAGTGAGGATGTAGCTCAGAGCAAAGGTTCTTGGGTCAACCCCTAGTGCCACCCGAAGAAAAAAGAAACCTTCCTATTTCTACTAAAAAAAAAAAATCAAAACCCTGGGCTGGGTTGTAGCTCTGTGCCACAGCATTTGCCTAGCATGTATATGGCCCTGGGGCTTCAATCCCTAGCTCAAAAACCTGAATTTTTTTTCTTTTTTGGGGGGGAACTGGAGGTTGAACTCAGGCCTTTGCACTTGCCAGGCAAGCCAAAACTTGAAAATAAAACCACAAAACATAGGTGTGGTGGTACACACCCATAATCCCAGCACTTGGGAGGCTGAGGCAGGACAGTAAGGAGTGAGGCCACACTGAGCTCCACAGCAAGGTCAAGGCCAGTCTGAGATACACAGTGAGATCTTGTTTAAAAAAACCAACACACACACACACACACACACACACTCAGCCATCTACTGATTCAACTGAGAAATCCAAATGCAACCTCCCTCCTACATTCATTCCTGATCACTTGAAGAACACTGCCCTCCAGGATCGAGGTAAAGAAGCCGAGTGTGTGGAGTGCAGGCGTCTTCCTCGAATCCTCTCGGGTGTCCCTCGGGGTGCTTGTGTTCTGACCTCCTCTTCCACTGGGACAAGAGCCAGACTGGATCAGAGCTCACCCTACTAACCTCATTTAAACTTTGGCTTCTTCTGGTGGTGCTGGGAACTGAAGCCGGGGGTGCTGGACCACTAAGCTACATCCTCAGCCCTTTGGACATTTTTATTCTGAGATAGGGTCTCCCAAAGTTGCCCAGGTTGGCTTCCAACTTGCAATCCTCCTGCCCTGGCCTCTGCAATAGCTGGAATCAGAGGTGTGCACTGCCACACCTAGCAAACACTGTCACCTCCTGAGAGCCTGAGGCTTCAAGCACATGAACTTGGTTGGGGACACCACACAGGTGAGACCAGGGATTCGGAGGAACTGCCCCCAGATCCATCCATCCCCAACCAGAAGCATGGTGCACAGCATCTTCAGAAAGGATTTCTTCCATGTGTCCTAGGCTGCTTGGTCTCCCAGCAGCTGGGCCTACACTGGCACACTAGATCAAGAGCAGATGGATCTGGACAAACAGCGGCTTCAGCAATGACTGCCCCAGCCCAGGCAAGCGCAGCACCTCTAAGCCTCAGCACACAGAACCTGGGCCCCCTCTCAACCCAGCTTTACTGACACTGTGGTATTTGATGAGTCCCTAGGGTTACGCAGAAGTAGCCACACTGTCAGACTGCAAGATCTCCGGCCTTCTGCCCACTATGTGTCTCCAGGGCCTGTGAAGAGAGCTATTTTAAAGACTGCACTATGAGGTGCACAGGACTTGTCTAGGCTGTTTAATGAGACTGCAGCATGACTTGACCACAGGGTGGGAGGGGCACTGCCTACGAAAACCTCCAAAGGCCTGGCTCAAGCAGGCTCCCATGTCTTCAAACACAGGCCTGAGTGTGAATGGACAGCCCGGGGCTCTCAACCTGTGTGACACTTTCCTCCCTACTTTTTTATTATGGGAACTGGCAAAAGTACCAGCAGCATACAGAACAGTTCATTCTCATTGCCAAAGTGCTATGCACTTTAGGGTCGATGCATCTCCTGGTTCCTGTGTAGGCCACTGAATGCCCAGCGCAACAGTACCATGGGCTGAGGCCTTCAAAGGGTGAACACTGTGCAGGGCAGAGCCTCCTGGATTAGTGTCATTCTCATGAGCCTTAGGGTCGTGCCAGGGCTGAAGGTGCTGGGTACAGTGCTTGTCTGGCACACGAGGCCCTGGGTTCCATCTCTAGCAGCACAAGGAACAACCAAACCCAATAAAGCAAGTCCAGCCAGGCATGGTGGTGCACACCTGTCATTCCAGCACTAGGGAGGCACTAGGGAGGCTGAGGCAGGAAGATCACTCCAAGTTCAAAGCTACATAGTCAGTTCAAGGCCAGACTGAATGACAAAGCAAGATCTTGTCTCAAAATAAAAATATTTTTAAAAAAAGAGAGAGAGAGAGAACAGGGGCTGGGGAGATGGCTCAGTGGAATAAGTGCTTCCCTGGCTAGTGCAAGGACCTGAGTTCAATCCCAGGTTCTGCCAATAAATAAATAAGAACAAAGGAGGGAGTCCAGGCTACTCTCAAGTGCTCCCTCTTGCCCCACCACATCTTTCATGGAGGGATTATGTAGCAGACAGCCATTGCCAGGAGCTGGCCTCTTCACCGCAGGCTTCTTGCCCTCTAGGACTACAGGAAACAAATCCGAGCCACAGAAATCCCCATGTCACTGGTGTTCTATGACATAGCAGCACCAAGCCGACCAGGACACAAAGCACACAGCTGCACCCTCTCTTTTATTTCTGATCAGAGTAAAGCAAAGCCCAAAGACATAAAAGCTTAGGATCTATGTCTATCATCTCAGAACTTAAGAATATAATACAAATATTGCACTCAATAAAGTCAGTAAGTTTCCTATTATCATTTAATGTATTTGGTACAGGGTCTCACTACACAGCTCAGACTCCTAGTAATCCTCCTGTTTCAGCCTCCCTAGTGCTGGGATTACACAGGTGCACTGCCACACCCCATTAGTCTCCTTCACCAGCTCAGCACCAGGGAGAGGGGCAGGCGCAACATGTGGTGCCAGGGATCTCAGTCCACTGAGCTATCTGCCAGCCCTTGCTATCATCTTTAATAGTAAATCCTGTATTTCCGTTTTTCTTAGCTAATCTTACTGGTTAAGTCCTACATTTCTAGGCAACCTGATAACCGTTTTTTTTATTTTTTTATTTTTTTTTTTATTTTTATTTTTTTTTGTCTTTTTGAGGCAGGGTCTCACTACGCAGCTCAGGCTGGCCTTAAGCTCACTTTGTAGCTCAGGCTGGTCTCGAACTCACAACAATCCTCCTGCCTCAGCCTCCCGAGTGCTGGGATTACAGGCCTGCGCCACCACGCCCGGCTTTATTTTATTTTTTAATGTCTTTTTGAGACAGGGTCTCACTATGCAGTTCAGGCTGTCCTTCAGCTCACTTTGTAGCTCAAGCTGGTCTTGAACTCACAATAATCCTCCTGCCTCAGCCTCCCAAGTGCTGGGATTACAGGCATGCACCACCATGCCCGGCTTTTTTTTTTTTTTTTAAATACAGATAGTAGGGCTGGTGGTATAGCTCAGCGGACTAAGCGCTTGCTTAAGGAGGCACAGGGGCCAGGGTTTGATCCCTGGTGCCACATGCCACACCAGCCCCGCTTTCAGGCACTGAGCCTTTGATGGAGTCAGGGCGTGATGGCACATGCTTGTAATCCCAGCCCTGGGGAGGCAGGAAACAGGAGGATCACTATGAGTCAAAGCTGCATAGTACTTGGGAAACTGAGGCAGGATTGCCTGCAGTTTAAGACCAGCTTGAGCTACATAGCCAGACCCTGTCTCAAAAAATAAATAAATAAATAAATAAATAAATAAATAAATAAATAAATAAATAAATTAGACCAACAGGAAAATATTTAACTTTGCTCAGAACAAAATCATGACCATTACAATCAAGGCCCCTGGGCCAAAGGCAGAGAAAGCTGAGACTAGCATTAGGGTTCAGGCTTCTGGGGGCTGAAACGCATCCCAACTGAGTATTAGTGAACACACACTGTCCACCCAAGTTTCCTACAAGAAGGAAGAAGTCCTCTGACAGAACAGGCGCTCAACACATCTGACTTGAGTGAGCCCTGGAAAGAGCAGCCTTTGTCTGCAGACATGGGCAGGATACCGGGAGCTGTCACTCCTACTCTCCCAGAGAGATCCTCTAAGCCTCACTGGCTTCAGGCTTCTCTGTGGATCCCCACCCTTCACCAGCTCCTCCAGGTCTCCAGCTCTTCCCACATCCGGGACCTCAGGGGACACAACAGGGGCTCAATGGGTGCTTGCATGCTTGCTGAATGAACTATGAGGATGAAGTCACCAGGGTTCCGTGCAGGGGCTGCTTGAAGGGTGGGGCTACACCTGGGGTCACTACCATGAACCCCACTCTAGTAGCTCACTGATTCCTCTGTCCCAAGAATAAGCCGGGGTGGAACATACCTCAGTCACAGCTCTTAACATAATACCAAGACAGTACCTGAGACAAGAAAAGTGCCACAGAGCCACACTTTTACACACTTAAATCTGCATTTCTCTTTTAGGGCTCAGCTACTCATGGTGACTCGCTGGTCTCAGCCTCCCCAAGGGCTGAGGTTACTGGCATGCACCACCACACCAAGCTTAATGTACTATTTTAAGGAGAATGACTGAAGCTCCTAAATTCCTAAATTGGACATGACCTGACACTGAAAAGAACAGAAGAGGAAAGTTCTGTCCACTTCAGATCAGCAGATAACAGGCACAGCGTGTTAAGTCATGGCCCGGACAGGAATCCATGCCCTAGAGCGCAGTGTCTCACCTTCTCTGAGGAACTTGCAGAACACAGACAAAACAGGCAACTCTGGATCAAGTGAAGACATAACAATCACCTTTCCACACAGAGGCAGTGGGATTCACATTTTTCCATTCTGCCCCAGAGATACTAACAGCTTAACTCATTCACTTCCAATCCCACAACTCAAGAATGTCTTGCAGCTTCTGCCTCCCAGTAGCACTAAGGTTTACTGTCTCCCCCAAAAGGCCACAGGCTCCAGAAGAAACAGTCATCACACACAGACAGGCAGGTGGGCCAGTACCCCAAAAGGGGCTCACAAGGAGGAGCCTAATGGCTGCATGCATCCACCAATCCTGCAAACTTCAGAATCTTCCACACCACTCCATCCCTGTAAGCAGTGGGTCCAGCCTCTCCTCTCCCGCCAACCCCTTTTCCACTGCTCAGCTCCTTTTCCTGCAGCCTGTTACAGGCTGAATCATTTTGTTGGGCTACAGCCATCTTTGCAGGTAACTACAACTGACACCACATCTAAATGAGACATGCATGCTCCTTTTTTATGAGACAGGATCTCCCTATGTAGTTCAAGCTGGCTTTAAACTCTGTGTATAGCCCAGGCTGGCCTCCAACCCCAAGCGATCCTTCTGCGTCAGCCTCCCCGGGTGTTGGGATTACAGGCTTGCACCACCATGCCCAGCCCACTCGAATGTTCCCAACAAAACAAGAAACAGCACCACAGGACTCCCTGAAGGCCACCTGGCTACATTCCATTTCCAATAAGACTTTTTAAAAATGGGACAACCCATAAAACAAGGGGACAGTGTGGTCAACTAGAGGGCACTGTCTGCTCAGCAGGGCCCCATGACAACATACTGAGGACATCAGGATCTATTTTCAACTTGTTCATATATGTGAACACGTTTTTCAAAATGAAAATGATAAGCAAGACATAAAGATTATAAACCATTTATTTGAAAAGGATACATTTCATTAAAATCCATTTTCCATTTTAAACAGTACCTTATCCCACATCGTTGTCTCAGTCCCCCTAAAAATGTTCTTTATGAACTACTCAAGCCTGTAATTAAAGCCACATTTTAAAACTACATAAACTAAGGAGTCTCCTGAACTCTGTCCTAAATCCCATCTGCCAACTATAACGTCACTGAATCTCTCAATGGTGTTAGGTAGGAGCGAGCGGGCCGTGAGCGCACCCATCTGCGCGCTCCGTGGACATCCGGCAGCCCGGCTCGCGGAGGGGGCAGCAGCCGCCTCCGCTCCCCCCCGCGCCGCCCACCGCCCAGCCCGCCCGGGACACCAGCCGCCCCACTCCTGGCGCCAGCCCGAAGGCCGGGCGGGTCCGCGCCCTGCGAGCGACAAGGCGTCTCCCGCTCCAGCCAGGCCCACCCGATCGCGGCAGGGCCCGCCCTGCCCGCTCTACCGCCGGGCCCCAAGGACCCTCACCCGCCTGGGGCCCCACCACCCGGCCCGCCGCGGCTGGAAGCGCCGGGAACGCTCACCTTCTTGCCCTTCTTGCCCTCTTCCTCCATGTCGCCGCGTGCGGCCCCCCGCGGCCCGCCCCGGGAGCCCCGCCGCCAGCGGCCGCTACATGCTCGCCCCCGGCCGCCACCCCCGCGCTCCCGGCGCCGCCCGCCCGCCTGCAGTCCCCGCCCCGGCCGCGCCCCGCGCTCGCACTTCCGGGCCTGAGGGCGCGGGCCCGCCCCACGCAAGCTCCGCCCCTTACAGGCCCCGCCCTCCATCAGCGTACCAGCACTTCCTGGCCCGAGGAGGCCCTCCCGCCAGCTGTCAATCCCCCGCTCCAGTGGGCGGAGCAAGAAGGGTCCGCCTCCGAGCTCCCCGCCCACTACCCCGACTGACTCCCTGCTACGCCCCTCAGGGGGGCCAGGGGTTCCTCGACCCCCTCCCTTCCTCAGGACTGTAGAAACGCGCCAGTCTACCCTGAAAGTCCGCCTCACCCTTCCCCAGGGAAGGCTCCACCCCACCCTCAGCTTGCTCCACGCCGTCCGGGGCCACGCGAACGCGCGCAGAAGCACCTCCAATTTTCAATTCTACCGCCATCTTTAGAGCGACTGACTTCCCGGCCTGCACCTCGCTGGTGGGCGGGCTCCACTCCCTGGGAAGGGTGGAGGCCTGATTAAAAAGGGGCGGGTCATCGGAAAGAGGGCGGGGCAAAGAGAGGGCGGGGTGTCCCGCAGAGTGAAGAGGTGTCCCCATTATTATATGGACCATGGAGAAGCCAGTTAGTTTGTAGTACTTCCAGCTATAGTGGAGCACAACAGTAAAATAGAGATGCAGCAGCAAGGAGTCCACCAGCACCTTAACAACCATTAGGTGTAATTGCCACATTCCCCAGGGAGGGAGGTCCCTGGAACTATAGGATTCGCCCCAAAGCAGGGCGCACTCTGGAATGGCCAGCAGTGTCTTCGTTTTGGTTTTGGGTTTTTTGTTGTTTTTTTTTTAATTTCATTTATTTATTTATTTATTTGGTACAGGGTCTCGCTACACAGCTTGAACTCGTAGTGAGCCTCTTGTCTCAGCCTCTCCAGCGCTAGGATTACAAGGCGTGCGCCAACATCCTCGGTATAGGTGTCCGGCACAACTTGGCTCCTGGGGTTCCAGGGCCGGGACAGCATATGGTACCCGGGATCAAAGTCGGAGCCTTGTCTGTCTTACCAGGCAGATGCTTATGCCGCCAAGCTATCTCCTCAGCCTAGGCTCTTCATTTTGTCACTAAGTGCCCGCAAAACCGTCACCAGTTGGAGGCAGGAATCCTTGACTCAGTGATGGTGAAAACTAACAAAGGCATTCAGCAGGCATTTAAAGGAAACCGCAATCACTGGAAAGGGAGAGCCAGGCTTGGTGGCGCAAAAGCATGTGGTCCCAGCACCCTGAGGCTGCAATTGAGCCTGGACAATTTAGTGACTTAGCAAGACCCTGTCTGGAGTAAGCAAGGGCTAAGAGCCTAGCCCAATGTGAAGGCCTTGGGTTCTGTTCCCAGTACCAAAACTAAAAAATGAAGGTAAGAAAGAAAAAGGAGGGGGCAGGGAGATGGCTCAGTAGAATAAGTGCTTTCCTAGCAAGAGCAACAGCCTGAGTTCAATCTCCAGTTCTGTGAAAGAGAGAAAGAGAGAGAGGAACATAGAACTGGCAGAAGCTGGGCACAGTCCCTCAAAAGTGAAGAGTGAGAAATGATGGGCCAGTGAGATAGCTCAGTGAACTAAGTGCCTGCTTAAGCAAGCTCAGGGGCCGGGGTTTGATCCCCAGCACCACATGCAGTGCCAGACCCGAAGTCTTGTTTTGCTGATCTTTCCTAAATGATTAAAAACCTGAAGCAGGAGACTAGGTTGTGGCAAAACTGGCTGGGGAAGTAGGTGGGACTTGTTAATTACAAAGATCTTACAAAGCTCAGGGCATAGCACATGTCTATAACCCCAGCACTTGGGCCGGGGAGATGGCTCAGCAGAATAAGCGCTTCCCTGGCAAGCTCAAGGGCCTGAGTTTGGTCCCAGGTTCTGAAAAAAAAAAAAAAAAACAGCACTTAAGAGGCTGAGGCAGGAGGATTGCTACAACTTCTAGGCCAGCCTGGACCACATATAAGTTCATGACTAGCCTGAGCTGCATAGTAAAGCCCTTTCTTGAGCCAGGGAGATAGCTCTGTGGAATAAGTGCTTGCCTGGCAAGCACAAGGTCTTTAGTTCAATCCCTAGTACCACAAAAGAAGAAAAAATTTGTTTCTTTTGTACCAGGAATCGAACTCAGAACCTTGTGCTTGTCTGGCAGGGATTTGTACTGCTGAGCTATAGCCCCCACCCTGCAAAACCCTTTCTTGCCAAGTGTGGTGGTGCACATCTGTAATTCCAGCACTCAGGAGGCTGAGACAGGAGGATTGCTGAAAGTTCAAGATCAACCTGAGTTACAAAGTGAGCTCAAGGCCAACCTAAACTGCATAGCAAGACCCTGTCTCAAAAAAGATGAAAAACAAACTCTTCTAAAACAAAACAGGACAAGGGGCTGGGGAAATGGCTCAGTAGAATAAGTGCTTTCCTGGCAAGTTTAAGGGCCTGAGTTCAGTCCCCAGTTCTGCAAAAAAAAAAAAAAAAAGGAGACTGCAGTGTTCCACAGCCTAGAAACAGACTTGTAACCCAGCATTTTGGAGTAATAAAGGACAAGTGCTTTGTTCTGCTTTTAGCTACCTCCTGGGCACCTAAGCCCCAAAGTCACAACTTTTAGCAAAAAACACTTTTAAGTCTCTGATTACCTCAAAAGAAGACAAGCCATGCTTCTAGTAACAGGTGAAGTGGCCAGGAGTCTGCCTACCTACTATCCCCTCAGTGGTCTCTGAAGTCCTCTCCCTTACCTCACAGTGCTGAGCCCCACCCCATGCTAGGACCCTGTGGCAAGACCTTGCCAGGCTAGGAGATTTGGGTCTGCTGGTTTCTAGGTTAATAATCTGGAGTGACCATTCCCCACCTTGGAGACAGTGTCTTACGATGCTACTCAAGCTGGCCTCAAATCCCTGGACTAGGGGAATCTTCCTGCCTCCGCCTCCTGAGTAGCTGGGATTATATTCCTGTGCCATCCCCACCCCACCCCTGTGAGTAGTGTGCAGTGTGTACTCCTGCCCTGTCTCTGAGGCTTTTCATTTATTTATTTGACAAAACTACAATGTTTATTGAACTGAAATGAACTCTTGTTGAGGGAGACAGCTTCTCTCTGAGCCTACTCAGTAGTAGCTCAAGACCTCAGCTGCTGCCCCTAAAACAGCACCACAGTAGGCCAGCTTGTGAACTGCTTCTGTCTCACATGTCACCACCTACACTCCCATTAAAGCAAAAATGTCATCTGTCAATGTCATCTGTCATCAACAATGTCATCTGGCTCTTTAATGGATCCTGGTGTACTCTGTCTCTTTGCAGTTTTGTTCACAGGTCAAGTTGACTTTCTCTGCTTCCTATAAGACTTCCACGGATCTGATTCTCTTTAGTTTGTGGGCCGGTTACTTTCAAGAGCTACTCGGAAGCTGCTTACTGTTAGGGCAGCAACTGTTTTTCTGAACTGTGTGGTATGAGAGCCTCCACCAAGTATGGGTATCCAGAGAGATCCTCGAGGGCACTGCTGAATTTCCTTCAGACTTGACTGCAACTTTCTCTGTGGTTTCCTTTTTCTTTCTAAAAAAGATTTGGTACAGGGTCTCACTGTGTAGCTCAGACTCATAGTGATCCTCCCGTCTCAGACTCCCCAGCCCTGAGATTGCAGGTGTGCAGTGCCCGATCTTGGTGGCCCACACAGCACAGGAGGCCGCCACAGCACGCAGTACCGGGGATTGGACCTGGGTCTTTGCGCTTGCCAAGCAGGTGCTTGGACTGCTGAGCTATCTCCCAGGCCCTAGTTTCCTTTTTCTTAGCAAAAATTTATTCTGTGATCTTCTTGTCTCAGGCTCTGCTTTGAAGTTTTGATATCTGAGCCATGAAGAAAGGCAATTTGAAAGAGATGTTTTTATGCCTTCTGCTAAAACATTGAGCTTCTACATATTTAAACCAGTTACTTTCAAGAAGTTTATTGCCAAAATAGTAGCCAGAGTCTTGAGTGTTTTGGCCCTGTGCCATACACTTGCC
The DNA here is from genome assembly GCA_004027165.1 of Ctenomys sociabilis. Classification (NCBI taxonomy): domain Eukaryota; kingdom Metazoa; phylum Chordata; class Mammalia; order Rodentia; family Ctenomyidae; genus Ctenomys; species Ctenomys sociabilis. Next base: position 20,328 of record PVKA01028215.1, read on the forward strand.
ATTTGAATCTCTTCAGAAAGTTGTACAAGGCTCGGCCTCTCAGAATCTTTGCATAAAACTTTTGGCATGGTGAGTTCCTATTACTTTCTGAGGAGAACGTTTGGTTATGTTTAGTTTGATTTGGGGGGTTGTTTGTCTTTTTGAGACAAGTTCTCATGTTCCAGTTCAGGCTGGCCTGGAACTCACTATGTAGCCCTGCTGGCCTCCAACTTGCAGCACTCCTCCTGCCTCAGCCTCCTCAGTGTTGGGGTTACAGGTATGCACCAGCATGCCCACCATATTCAAGTTCTTCAAACATTTTAAACACCGTTTAACCCCCGGGGTCTGCAGCAGCCCATTCTGCTGTGGCTGCTGTAAAGCATGGAACATGTCACATCTGTGTCTGTATCTGAGGTTTAGCTCCTCAGAGACTGTGACAAGATGGCATTCTTTACCTACAGCTGCAGAGACTGGGCATGGTGGCGCACGCCTGTAACCCCAGCTCTTGGGAGGCTGTAAACAGGCAGACCACTATAAGTCTGATCTAGTAGTGAGACCCTGAATACCCTGTAGACTCTTCCCTAAAATACAAAAATAATAATAATGATAATACAATTACAGCTGCAGTACAAAGTTCTAGGGCAGCACCGCAGCCCCTCACTGTCACTAAGCTGTGGCTTCCAGCCTTGGGGATCCTCCCAAGGCTCCACGGCTCCGGCCTGCCACTGCTAGCCTTTTGATATTTAATGAAAAAAAAAAGTGTAGATGCTTAGTGTCTGGGTGTGTGCTTTAGAGGTGCTCTGCAGAAAATGGAAGCTGTGGTTTTTACTCCCAGAACCAAGTTCTCCCCCAAAGCCTGATACCCAACGGCAGTTAACATAGTCCTTCTGTACTTCCCGCTAACCCCCTTCGGGCACCCTGTGCAACTTTCCTATACCTCCAACACATCCTGCCCCTCCCCTGGGCAGTATTACCAGGAACCTGGGTCCTGACCCAGAGGTACTGGACCTTCACTGCCTTGGGCCTGTGATCTTTGTGCCTTTGATGAAAGAATTCAGTCAAGACACACAGGCATGCAGAGGCCGAGGTGGAATTTACTGTAAAGTAGAAGAGAGAGTTATGCCTCTAAGCCAGAAAGTAGGCAGTGCCAGGAAGACATCTTACTGGAGTTCAAGTTTGGATACACCCAAGGATTACTCTTGGAGCTAGGCATAGTGAACACCACACCTGCCTATAATCCCAGCATTCCAGGAGACTGAGATAGGAGACCATTGTGAGGTTTTTTTTGTTTGTTTGTTTTGTTTTGTTTTTTTGAGGCAGGGTCTCACTATGCAATTCAGGCTGGCCTTAAGCTCACTTTGTAGCTCAGGCTGGTCTCGAACTCACAACAATCCTCCTGCCTCAGCCTCCTGAGTGCTGGGATTACAGGCATGCGCCACCACGCCCGGCTACCACTGTGAGTTTGAGGACAGCCTAAACTACACAGTGAGGTCCTGTCTCAAAAACAAAAAAGTTGGCCGGCAAGATAGTTCAGCAGAGGGCTGGCCAAATAGCTCAGCAGATTAAAGTGGCCAGGGGTTCAATCCCTGGGCCTGCCATGATGGCTCTGCCCCTCACACACACACCCAGGGCACTCTGAGACAGCAATTGAGACTGGGCATGGTAGTGCGCCTGTAATCCCAGCTCTTGGGAGGCTGTAAACAGGCAGATCACTATGAGTGCGATCTGGTTAGTGAGAGCCTGAACACCCTGTGGACCCTTCCCTAAAATACAAAAAAAAAAAAAAAAAAAGAAAGAAAGAAACTAATGCTGGGCCAGGGAGATGGCTCAGTGGAATAAGTGCTTCCCTGGCAAGCACAAGGGCCTGAGTTCAATCCCTGGTTCTGCCAAAACAAAAAAAAAAAGAAGTTCAGCAGTCTAAAGCACCTACTTGGGCAAGCGCAGGGACCACACCAGCCCCACCCCACAGGGAGGGTTGAGCTGGCCACAGGAAAAAAGTTAACTCTTGGGACCGGGTAACTAGGGTCATTATGATACTTATCAACATTTTATTTTTATTTTTATTTTTTATTTATTTATTTATTTTTTTTTTTGTCTTTTTGAGACAGGGTCTCACTATGCAGTTCAGGCTGGCCTTAAGCTCACTTTGTAGCTAGGCTGGTCTCGAACTCACAACAGTCCTCCTGCCTCAGCCTCCCGAGTGCTGGGATTACAGGCATGCGCCACCATGCCCGGCTCTTATCAACATTTTACCTGGATGTTACTTTGGAATTTAGATGGTCAGTTCTTCCTCAGAGGTTTTAATCATACAAGAAACTTAACAAAAGATATCTATATCTAAAGATACAGATCTAGATAGATATCTATATTTAGATATAAATATAAATATGGATATCTATCTAGATCTATAGATACACAATTATTTTTTTTGCGGGCGGGGGGGGGTACTGGGAATCAAACTCAGGATCTTGCACTTGCCAGGAAGGCACTTACGCTGCTGAGTCATTTCCCCAGTAAATTCTTTTTGTTTTGGTGGAACCAGGGATTGAACTCAGATGCTTGCACTTGCCAGGGAAGCACTTATTCCACTGAGCCATCTCCCTGGCCTCTCCCCAGTAAATTCTTAATGTAAACCAAGACCCAGGCCAAAGCAAAAAGGTCTTTCGTGATATCTCTGGGCTGTAGGCTGCAGCAGCCTCATTTTGGAGTTCGGTGGCCAGGTGGCCAGCATGAGAAGGAAGGTGCACAGTGCGGGGCTTCTGTGTCAGTGCTCTGCAGGGTCGTGCTGGCCTGAGACCTAACAAATGGCTATACATGCATTACATACTGCTTCTTTGCTTCTCCACTGCACTGGCAATGTATGCTGTTTTAGATACCCCTTGCCTATTTGTTCTTCACACTGGCTAACATCATCTACTGGCCTAACATCAGGAACTTCCATTATGCTTGCCTCCAGCTGCATGATGAACTGTAATTAGAAACACAACTCTCAGGGTTGGCCAGATAGCTCAGCAGACTAAATCATCTGCTTAGGCAGGCACAGGGACTGAGGTTTGATCCCCAGGATGCCATGCTGGCCCCATCCCAGGGGCATGCTGAGATGACTGAGACTGGGCATGGTGGTGTGCATCTGTAATCCCAGTGCTTGGGAAGCTGAAATCAGGAGAATCACTATGAGTCCAATCTGTGTAGTGAGACTCTGTAAACTCTGTACTAAATACATAAAAAATAAACAAATAAATGGAAAAGCACAATTCTCTGTTCTCTTGCTCCAGGAAACATATCCACAAATGTGTAAGAAGAAAAAAATTCCTGGTTAAGCACTAAACCAGAATGTTGCTGAGGCTTAGGGTATGGGAGTCTCCTATATATATATATTTTTTCAGAACCAGGTATTGAACTCAGGTCCTTGTGCTTGCCAAGGAAGTGCTTATTCCACTGATCTATCTCCCAAGCCCCTGGGTGTGTTCTTCTAGAGGCAGTTTCTAGGTTTTTTCTGTCCTAAACAAAGATTTGGTCAAAACAAGAACAAAAGTAAGATTTTACATATTTTATAAGTAGGGAAAAAAATGAAATATAACTGGATGTTATAACACTGGGATGACTGCTGCTCATCCTAGCACTCAGGAGGCTTAAGCAGAAGGATCATTGTGAGTTCAAGGCCAGCCTAGGCTACTTAGTGAACTCAAGGCCAACCTGAACTACACAACTATACAATGAGACCTTATCTCAAAAGGGAGGGGGGCCGGGGAGATGGCTCAGGAGAATAAGCCCTTCCCTGGCAAGCACAGGGGTCTGAGTTTTTGAAAGAGTTGATGGCAGCACTCTGGTAACAGGTCCCATCTTCTTGCCAAGCCAGGTAGCCAGATCCTAATTTCCTGCCTCAATAATGGGGAGTCATTACTACAGGCAACCTGCTGAAGGGGTTATAGTCATCCTCTATAGGGCTACGTGTATACAACCCATCACATTAGGTGGGTTTTATAAATTGGAGTCAAGTGACAAGTTAGGAAATCCAATGATTGGGCTTTGAGTCCTCTGAAATTTAGATTTCCAAGAGATAAGTTCCCAGCCAAGAACTATTCCTAAGAGTGAGCTTAAACCTATTTAGCCTTTTTTCTTTCTTTCTTTCTTTCTTTTTTTTGAGACAGGGTCTGGCTATGTAACCTAGGCTGGCCTTGAACTTGTAGTGATTTTTCCTTCTTCAATTTCCCAGTGCTCTGTTTACAGTCACGTGGCATCATGCCCAGGCTATTTAGATTTTTTTTTTTTTTTTTTTTTTTTTTTTTGCAAAATCGGGGATTGAACTCAGGCCTTTGTGCTTGCCAGGGAAGTGCTAATTCTACTGAGCCATCTCCCCAGCCCCTAGATATTTTTAAAATGCACATGCTTGAAGAGAGAATAAAATTCTAATCGAACAGTGGTAGTGGGTACAGGTTTGGTTTTTTTTTTTTGTTTGTTTGTTTTTTTGTCTTTTTGAGACAGGGTCTCACTGTGCAGTTCAGGCTGGCCTTAAGCTCACTTTGTAGCTCAGGCTGGTCTCGAACTCACAACAATCCTCCTGCCTCAGCCTCCTGAGTGCTAGGATTACAGGCATGCGCCACCACGCCCGGCTTTTTTTGTCTTTTTGAGACAGGGTCTCACGGCAGTTTCAGGCTGACCTTAAGCTCACTTGTAGCTCAGGCTGGTCTCGAACTCACAACAATCCTCCTGCCTCAGCCTCCTGAGTGCTGGGATTACTGGGTACAGGTTTCTTTCCCTTATTTTTTCAAGGAAAAATGAAGCTTCTGGGTCTAATTTGTATTTGCCTTTCTGTCACCAGCTAACAGTCTGCTTTCATATATTTGGTACAGGGTCTCAGTATGCAGCTCAGACTTGTAGTGAAACTCCTGTTTTCCGCTTCCCCAGAGCTGGGATTACAGGCTTGTGTCACCATGCCCAATCTCAGTGACTGGCTCAATGCGCAGGGGTGGGGGTGGGGCACAGCCTGTGGTGCAGGGGATCAAACCCAGTCCCTGCGCTTCTCTAAGCAGGCACTTAGTCCACTGAGCTACCTCACCAGTCGCTTTCAGTAATGATGGAAATTAAAGCTAAAGTACAAATTTACAGAAAGAAGCTTTAACTGGAGTTAGAGGGAAGGTAGGAAACAGCTGTAGCTCAGGAAGCTGGAGGAGGTACACTACTGTAGGTGTTTAGACTGCCCCTCCGGCCCCAATTTATCCAAAGCTGAGGGCGGGTTTGTGGAGGACCCCCTGAATAGCTCTCCTTGAAAGAAGAGCGACTGTCTCCATTTTGACTAGGCCTGACCCTATTTCCTCATATTGTTATGTACAGAGCTGGCTAGGACTTCTGTTTATCCTTCAATTGGCCTTAAGCAATGTGTATTGGTCTAGCTGAGGTACTGGTGATAGTCTTTGAAGGTGGCATGCGTGTTTCCCTGGTAACCTACACCTGCTGCTCCTTAATGTGAATCAGGTGGAGACAGGATGGTAGAGCTAATGCTCCGCGCTGCCAGCTAGGATCGAGCCTCAAAACAGAGGCTATGACTTCCTGGGGCTTGAAAGACTACATCAAAGCTGAAGCACCAGACTTTCCAAAACATTAAATACTATATAATGCAGAATTACTCTATCTGTATATCCTCTCTGCATATGGCAGAGGTAAATTTAGGCCACCCACCTAGCTCAGCTCATAGTAGTCACCTAATTCCCATGATTCTCAGTCAGGCCTCCTGAAGCCACTCCTCCATTGAATAAAACTGGGTGAGGCCCTGGGTCACCCTCTTGGTTCCAAAAAGCCATCTTCGTGGCTGGACCTAGAGCCCCTCGACTCTCCGATGATTAAAGATATAATTTAGTGTCTTCATTTTCACCATGGGTTGCATGGAAAGTGTTAGATTGGAATCAACTTGATAGGATTCCAGTAACGTACCTTTGGGATTACAAATATTGATTTCTTGGACAGAGACAAGGACCTGGTAGAGTCTTCTACATGGCTAGGACTAGAGTTGATTTTATTTATTTATTTATTTATTTATTTTGGCGTAACTGGGGATTGAACTCAGGTCACTGAGCCATCTCCTCGGCCCCGATTTTCTAATATTTATTTGGGAGCCGGGGGTTTGATCCCCGATCTGTCATGCTGGTCCCACCCCCTGGATGCCCTGAGATGGTGATTGTGACTGGGAGACTGGGTGTGGTAGCTCTTGGGAGGCAGTAAACAGGCGGATCACAAGTCCAATCTGGTAGTGAAAGCCTCAACACCCTGTAGACCCTTCCCTAAAATACAAGAAAAAAATAAAAAAAGATTTACTGATTTTGGGGGGCCATGGAGACAGCTCGGTGGTCTAACTAAGTGCCTGCATGGCAAGCGCAAGGACCTGGCATGTGCAGGCCACGGAGATAGAATGTGGTGGTACACGCCTGTAATTCTAGCGCTGGGAAGACTGAGGCAGGAGGATCACTACGAGTCCGAGCCACATAGAGAGACTCTGTACCAAATATATAAACAAATAAATGATTAAATAAAAAAAAAACTATATCGACCCATCATGACCTTAACACACTTGAAGGATGTTACCTGCTCTTGGGCTAAAATTTGAAACCACAAGCTCACACGGATTTTGTCTATAAATAATTATGTCTTTTAAACTGCCTCCATGGGGCCAGGGAGATGGCTCAGTAGAATAAGCGCTTGCCTGGCAAGCGCATGGGCCAGTAAATAAATAAAAAATAAATAAAAATAAAAACTGCCTCCAGCCTACGACCAACGGTGCGTCCCTCCAGCCAGCCGCGCCCACTGGTGGCCTCCTGTCCCTTCCTGCGGCTCTGCGTCTGGGCCTCCCGCAGTCAGCGTCCTCTGTGGGACTCCAAGCGCAGGTCCCAGCCGCAGTGTCGGGGCGCTGTCCTGTCGGCTTCCTTAGACATGGACCCTGCGCAGATGGCATAGCCCCGGGCTCCGGGTAGCCCTGGGGGCACAGAGAGCGGTAAAGTCCCTCTGAGCACACAAGCGGACGCCAAAGGTCCGGCCTCGACCAGGCTGGCCCCAGCCCCACTCTGACCTGGACGCCCACGCCCTCCCGCTGGCTCCCCAGCCCGGTGCCACGCCGCGTTCCACGATGACGACCTCCGCCGAAGAAGCCCAAGAGACGCCTGCGTCCGGTTCCGGGGCGGGATTGCGTGATGACGTCACAGCGCGCCTGGGTCCGCAATCGTAGTCATGGCGGGCAGAGGTGTGTGGTGCGGTGTTCGGAGCCCGGTTCCCGGGGTTCCCAGGCATCTGCAGCCATCAGGCCCCAAGGCAGCACCCGTCCCTTCTTGATCCCAGGTAGGAGTCCAGGACGTTCAAGGCTCGGTGGAGGGAGGTCGGACCGCCGTGGATGGGGCTCCCCGCGGTGCAGCGGCCTCCCGAGCGGCCGGAACGCGTTTTCGCCAGGCCTGGGCCAGACTCCTTACGGTCCCAGCTGAGAGGGAAATGTTTCTCTAACGTAACCTTGAGGAAGTGTCACCATTTCCCCGCGGGAATGGAGCTGGTGACCTCGTGGGAGACCCCCCCCCCGAGAATGGCCTCTCGGGTGCTTCAGGGCTGGAGCGAGGCGGTGGCTGGGAAGACACGCAGGCAGGACCTGACGGCGTGTGTGGCCTTCTAGGTGGGAGTCGCGGCCAGGTGGACCGTCCCACGGAGCGGCAGGGCCGACTGTCGGCGTCTGTGCTGGAAGATGACCCGGTAAGTCGCAGTGCGGGGGCCCTGTCCCGCCGTGCTGAAACACGTCCTCACTGAATCTGTTCTGTGTTGCTTCGTCTACATTGTAGCAAACACAAACAAGCGAAAATTTTTGTTTTGTTGAGAAACTTGCAGCAGTGGGCTCTGGGAAGCAGGCTCTACACAGCTAATTCCACTCAGGTCTCTATCGCTGCTGTTGCTGGGATCGCTGCGGTGTGGGATTTGGGAGGAGGTGGGTAGCAAGCCTCCAGCGTGCTGGGGTCTGCGGTGACCCTGTGCATTCCTACAGTGCTTGCTAGAACAGTTTTGAAACGGTTTGAGGCCTTGCCCTGCTCTATCCAGAGCAAGGTTATAGAAATTTCGGACAATTGTCTACTGCCTTCTGGATCTGGTACGACCCAATGTGGCCACCACTTGCCACATATGGTTAAGTTCGAAGCAAGTAAAATGTATATTGTTCACATAGCCGCATTTCAGGTGTTCAGCATCCACTTGTGGCCAGTGGCTTGTGTAGATCCGAGTGGCATAGCTGTCTTTGCAGATGCATAGGGCAGGGCTGTCGTAAAAGCACAGGAAGTTGTTGAGTGTTTACTGGGCTCAGTGTAAAATTTATTACATCCTTAAAACAGAAGCTTTACAAGACTCAAAGGAAATGGGGGTTGAACCAGAGTAGCAAATCACAGTAGCTCTATCTGAAAGATTGCTGGTAAGCAGCTGTGACAGAAACCAGAGCAAGAAAATCTTGCTGCATTGGCGCGGCTCTGCAGGGGGCTGAATTCTGGGAGTTGAGTATTTAAGGAATCCCATGAAGCACAGGAGCCCATGATCAGAACAGTATTTCCAGGGCTCCCTGGCCAGTGGCTGCAGGTGAAGATTTGATGCCAGCCATGGGAGGAATCTAGAATGGGAAGCAAACTCCCTTGTGTTCTTTCCTTGGTGCAAGGGCAGTTGGAGGACTTGAGGGGTGTGCTGGCTTGGAAGGGGACACATCCTTGTCCTGGTGAATGAAGTCACCTTTTTTTCCTCCAGAAGTTGATATTAAAGCCCACTAGGGAGCACTCTAACGTTACACTCTTTCCCTTGTGCTACTGTCAAAGACTACAGTGAATTTAGCAATTCAAATGCAACATAAACAAGAACAAGACAGTAATAAGATGTCCCTAGACTTAGCTCAGTGGCACAAGCGCCTGCCTGGTAAAAACAAGATTCTGAGTTCAATTCCCAGTACAAAAACAGAATTTTCATTTTTTAAAAAATTTATTTATTTGTATTTTAACTTGAAGAGTGAAAATTAGAAGTAAAAACAAATAGAAAAATGACAAACAGGGTAACATACAATAATACATACATTACAGATTTTCAAAACATGGATAGCTGATTTTGTTTTTTTTATTAATTTAGTTTATTTTTTATTTTATTGAAGTACAAATATCAGTTTCAAGACACTTTAACAAGACAGATTCAATAAATTAATACATTGCTCATTCGATAAATTAATACATTGCTGATTTTGTGTATATATATGCATATATATATATATATATATGTATATATATATATATATATATTTTTTTTTTTTTTTTTTTTTTTTTTTTTT
>PVKA01028216.1:0-29662 GCA_004027165.1 Ctenomys sociabilis
CTGGGATTGCATTTTTCCCCTTCTCTTTGTCATTTTGTATAGCACTGATCTTTGACCTTTGGTGTAGAGCTTTGGTGCAGCTATAACCTTAGCTTGTTATGAGATTCGGGTGCCAGTCTATTAAGTTTGAGATTTTCCAGGTATGCCTATCCTGGGTCTAGCTGTTGTGTTCAATTCCTTTTTTGCTGCAGCTCCTTTGCTTCCGCTATGTTGGTTCCCGGGGTCAGCTCTCCTGTGTCAGGCAGGGTGTTCCCCAGGTGGGTGGGCCTGGGCTTTGGTGGGTTTTCTGGGCTCACAAAAGGATAGTGGATGATCTTATTCACTGAGTAGGCTGTACTGAGCCGGCCAGCTTGTTCTGGGTCTGGGTCTACAGGCCGTAACCCAAGAAGGCTGGGAAAGGTCCCTCTGATGCAGTGGGCCTGGAGCCCTCACTCATAGGCCAGGCTGTGCTGGGTTTCGGTCCGTAGCGTGGGACCGTGGATTGCTGAGAAATGTCAACAATGCAAATTTCTACCAGCTGGACATTGAATGAAATGAGGACATACTCATAATACATAGTAGAACACAACATATCAGTGAAAGTAATAAGAGATATCTTTATATATAATTGTAATACAATCTCTACTCATTAGAGATTGTAATAAATACTCATTAACCAAAACCAGAAATATATATTTTATGCTGTTACTGTACTTATCTAGGAAAACATAGGTTGAAACATACTTACTAAACTATGCCTCTAGCTATACATCTTTGTTTTGAGTCTTAAAAAAATAAAGACAAAGTGTAAAAGTAAAAGGAGACTATGAACAGATTGAAGAGAAATATGTATATAAAGGGCTTACTTCACAGAGTTGCCTATGTAGTCATACAGATACTTTATACAACTGTGAAATAACTTTATTTTCAATAAACTTTTTATAAATCAGGTTGCATTGTTAAAACAATATAGTCAATGTAATCTTCTGTGGAGTTGTGACATTTGTTTGATAGAGGAACAGGAAAGAGATGTAATATTTATGAAGCTAAATAAAAATGAGCAGTGTATACTGGAATTTAAATCTCAGTGTCATGCTCAACTCCTTACTAAAAAAGATATGATTTTTGTAGAAAAGGCTAGCAGTAAGTGTAATATAAGAAATATACAAACTGAGTCGGTCATCCTGAAAATTTAGGAAGCAGATCTATTATAAAAACTACAGAGACGATTTCCCTAAGATTTAGAAGCCATTTGAGAGTCTACACTGCAAAACTGAGTAATATTAGGTTGTTCAGATCATTGTGATCCAGTGACCAAGAAAATATATCTGTACTCATTATTCATAATAACATTACAAATCTCTGGTCATCTCTGGAAGGTGCAGAGAGACCAGCACATTACATTGAAAACAGATAAAGGGGTGAAAAATATGCATTTATCTTGCCTTTCCAGTTTTTACTATATCCCAGAATAACCAAATACATTGTTGAGCTTTCTCCATTCAAAGGTTAACCTATGAAAACAAATGATAGAATAACACTATTGCCATTCTGCAGTCCCTAAGAATGCCTAGGATATAGTTCATCATTGTCGGTGCCTCATACCATGACAGACAGACACACACCAGCTGTTCTGCACTGCCCATTTGGGTCCACATCACCACCTCTCACGTGATCTTGCCATGAACTGAACCTGCATGTGAGCCAGCCTCCTGGCTGATGTAGCAGTGCTCAGACAGGCAGCCACTTGCAGAACGGAGGCTCTCACCCTGCATCTGAGGCCAGGCAAATCCCGTCCACATGAACCTCCAAGAAACAAATGAACCCACTCTTATGAGCAGCAGCAGAAGCAACACCAGCAAACTGTGTAAAGAAAGATGATTGTAAATTGAAGCAGAATTAATACACACTAAATGATTATGATTTCAAAGGGACCAGATGAAAGCAAACAAACTGAAAACATACACATGGTGGGATATTTGAAAAGTTTAGGAACTATTGATATTATAAGATGTAATAATGGTTGTAAATGAGTTTTTTAGTCTTTATGTTTTAAAGCTGTGTACTAGAATACAAGAATGATGAAATGGTGATATGCTTGATTTTTTCCCCCAGAATAACCTGACAGTGGGGCTCATAAATTAGAGTATAAGCAATGTGATCAGCTGCAAGTTTGTAATGATTAGACCCAGAGAGGAGTACCTTTCCAACTCATCTCCAGACAGGAATTTGAATGGCTTAGATCACAAGATGGTGCATTTCACAGAGAACAGTGGATAACCCTGATGTGCGTCTGGAAGCCAGAGACTGGCTTTGAGAGGTATGCTTTACAGTTGAATTCAATTTGGAAAAGAAAGTTTGCTTGGAAAGAGACTCTATTGAATTAAGTGTCCAAATGGCCCTGATTTTAAAGAATTCATTTCTCTAGCAACTACCTCTCTCCTGCACTTCATGTGGCGGCCATGACACTACATGTCCATCTGCTCTCCTAAGAACAATAGATGGGCTGGGTGTCCCATCTGCTCCTCTCCAGAAAGGCCCAGGAGTCCTGTCCTCCCTGTCAGCAGCCCTCTGTGTGTGGTTCTCCAGAGGAGAGAAACTCACTGAGTTGGCAGGATTTCTTTTGTCTGTTAACAGAAGAGTGGAAAGAGCAACAGATGGATGATAGTGGGGGGAGCTTAGTAGATAATGTTAAAAATGAGCTGAGTAGGGCTGGGGAGACAGCTCTGTGGATTAGGCACCTGCCTGGCAAGCACAAGGACCTGAGCTTGGTTCCATGCTATGCTGAAAGGCCAGAACTCCAGGCACACCCTGTGAGCCATGGAAGCTGGGCATGGTGGCACACGCCTGTAGTACCAGTGCTGGGGAGGCTGAGATGTGAGGGTCACTATGACTGAAGTTTATAATGAGACCCTGTACCAAAGAAATAAATAAAATATTTTTTAAATGAGATGGATAAATAGATGGACCCACTAATAGGTAGGTAAGTGAATAAATCTACATAGAGACCAAGTATGATAGTGATAAATAATGACCACAAGCAAGCATTCACATGCTTCACACTTAAGAAAGAATGGTGCAGTGCACACAAATCTCCCACATCTGTGTGCACACACATATCACATGTCCAAATGATGCCGGTTTCACCACAAGCAGGGCTTAGGAAACTGGGGTTAGGGGCACAACTATTTCAGCTATTTATTTACTATTATCTAAAGTGTTTGCAAGTAATTTCTATTTCCATTTATTCATATTATCATTCCATTTGTTCATTTCATTATATCCATGTATCATTTCTTTGAGTATGTAAAAAAGTAAATCTAAAACTCTATCTATCAATGAAAAAATTCTATTAATTCTCAACTTATAACCAAGAAAAAGAAATACTCGCATAAGGCCCGTTTTACAGTGCAGCATTTTATTTCCATCTGAAGTCTTGCTTTCTTGAGTTTCTTCTGGACTAACATGCAATGAATCACTGTCTCTAAGTTTTCAATTTTCCTGGAAGAAAGAAGTGGCAAACTGTCATTTTGTACCAAGAGGCAGGAGTAATTTTTCAGGATAGAAAAATTCAAGCTATAGTAAACAAGAAGAACTCTGATCTTCTGTTTTACCTCCCCTCCATCAACACAGTGTGATACCTTTGTTAGAAATAAATGAGTATTTATTTACTCTTTACCATGGGCTGACCAGCATACATATTAAAACTAATATCATATCAATGTAAGCAGCTAGTAAAATGATGAAACAATGATGAAACTAAGCCTCTTCCTTTCTTGAAGATTCTCATGATCAATGGAGCCACACTGCCCAGGGTATCATGGCCAGCCCCAGACTGAGCTCTGCCTGGGTCTCCTGGAGCCATATTTCCAACAAGTTCCACTGATGTGAGGTACACACATTTTCCTTCTTGGACACTAGAGGGAGATTGTTTGCAGTTATCCACTTTCAGGCATATTTCACAGCAAGGTCCTTTCCATGTCTGTGGTCACAGCTGTTCAGATAGCACACTGAGGACTCTTCCACTATATATGGGGGAACCATAAACTTAGGAAATAATTCACATTTAGTTATAAAAGAGGTTCTAAACAGAGGAAATTTAGCATCAAACCTTTTAAAGTTTAACAGAAGTAGATCAAACACAGTTTGTTAATTATATTTATAAAGTAAAACACATTTTTTAAAAGAATCTGGAAGGTCCCACCCAGGGGTAGTAAGACATTTCTGCATAAAAATTATAATGCTGTCTCTCCACTCTCACCTTCTCACTGCCGTCCATGCTGCGCCGTCTCAGAGCAGCTGCCTGTCCAACACCACAGCCCAGCCTTGGGAGGCTTTCAGCCCAGGCTGCTCCCTTGTATCTGTGGGGTTCACTTCCCCACCGTGTTCACCTTTTGCCAAATGGCATCTTCCCAATCAAGACTGCTTTGCTGAAATCACACTGTTCCTACTCAACAGTCCTTCTCATCTCTGCTAACTTTCTCTGCGTTTTCCCCATTGGTATTGATGTTTGTATTGTTCTACATAATTAGTTTATACATCATTTTGGCTATGATATATATTCTCTACTCTCAATTCTAAGAAGGTGAAGATTGTTTTCAGTTTTTATTTTTATTAGTGCACGTGCAAAGTGTGTAATGATTGCACTCTCTGTGTGTAATCGAAGGAGATGCAGAACATATCTTCGTTCTTTTTCCATCTTTTTTTCTCCCCTTCCTCCCCCATTCATCTCTGGATCCCCTCCTCACTTGGGAAAGATTTATCTCCCTGCATCCTACTATCTATCTTTTATTTTGCTCTTTATTTATGTTGTAGGCTTTCATCTGTTTCACATATTTCTGTACCCTAAACAGCTAGATCAGTGTCTGTCATGTGGAAGACAATTAGCATTAACAAGTGGAAGCCTCTTAAATTCAACTTAACTCAATAAAATATTACTGATTTTTATTTCATAACATTTTTATGATCTCAGAATCCATTATTTTGAAGTAAGTTTTTAATGAAAGAAACTTATAAAGATAATAGCGTTATCCTACAACAGAGTTTTATTCTACAAACACTAATGGAGAACCACCATAGCTAGTCTTGGTGCTTTGGCAACTGAAATCCTTCCATTTTTCTCAATACCTATGAAGATGAAATTTTTTGTCACTTTTTAAAATCCATTTCTCAGGGAAACCTATTTTCCAGGCCTCTTTCTATTTCTCTCAGACAGAAGCTCTCTTTCTTTCAATAAATTTTCCTAGTTTTAGCAAATAAATTATCATAAAAATAAATATCCATTTCTCCTTTCCTATATCATTATAATTCATGGATATTTTATTGAATCATTCTTTCCTTCACCACAAAAGGTGATTCTACCAAGCGGGGTCAGACATTTTCTGGAAACCCTGAGAATCTGTTCTCCTTTTGCCAAGATGTCTTACTTGGCAGAGTGTAAAGTAGAAGTGATTCTGAGAAAGAATATTCTAGAAAGGAAATCAAGGTCAAGATAGAAAGAATACTAATGGTTTCAGCTCTCCCCAAAGTCTGATGTTAGAAATTCTTGTTTCCCTTCTTTGCTTAAGCCATATCAAGTCATGATTCAGTCACAATTAAAAAGTTCTAGTAGATATACATGCACTAAATTTGGAGTGAAGAAAATTATAGTGTGAAAGAATTATATACTAGAAACAAACAGAGAAAAGTGATTACTGAACTTTTTGAGTAAATACGTAATTTCCTTTTATTTAAGTTGATCATATGCTTAAATTACAGTGTTCATGTTCAGTTGGGAACAAAAAGACGTTGGAGAATTTATTAGTAAACACCTGATATAACACTACTATGTGATAGACAGCATGTAAAAACAAAAGTACATGATTTCCAATATCAATGTACACATCAAAATTAAAAAGCTCATTTTAAGACTGAAGTGTTCATTATCCATATTTTTAATCTGATAGTTTTACATAAAACTGAACTGTAAGAAAATATTTTTCTATTCTCAACTTATAAATAACACTTTAGGAGTTATAATTGTATAATTGACTAAAATTATGCCAATCTTGTGCTCAATCTTGTATAAAATATTTGAACTGGGTAGCTGGAGAAATTCAATAAGAAGAGCAGCCCCACCAGTCTCCTATGCTTACAAAGGTGCAGCAGAGGCCAACCAGTCCTCCAGGGTCTAGACCTGGTCCCTGAGCCCAGGACAGTCTCTTATGCTTTTCAACTGATATCTGGTCTCCTGCTTGTACCTGCTTCATCCTGCTCCTTCTCGGTAAGGTCTTTCTCCAGTTCTCTGCTCTCTATGACTTTGACCTTCCAATGACTTTGATCTTTGATATTTTATACCTACAAAATTCCCCACACCTTCCTGCTTTTGTAGAAGGGACATTGGGGAAGTAATTGGATCATGAGAACCATGGTATTCATGGTGGATTGGTCCACTGAGGAATGCATAGCTAAATGTGATGGTAGGAGATGAAGCCTTGTGGGAGGAGGTAATCTTTGGGAAGTGTTGGTCTGGAAGGGTCCAGCCCCAATTCCCTTGATTCCCCTCTGTGCTTCCTACTGCCCTTCTGGGAGCAGCTCTCCTCTGCCATGCCTCTCTGCCTTGGAGCCAGTTGATTATGGTCTGAAACTACCATAAACTTTGAGCCAAAATAAATGTCTCATATTTGATCCCATTCATCACTTTATACTTCCCCCTACTCATCTCAAATCCCCACCACTCAAAAAAGGGTAAAATCACTCCACTAAGGGGACAATCACTGGACAAGAATACACGGTATAAGTTTGACTTTGTTATACAACTTTTGCTCCTGTGGTCAGAAGTACCAAGTTAATTAATGGTTACCATAGTATGTCAATAGTTAAGGTATACTTGAAACTATTATTATTACTAACTGAAATACATTAGCCAGTTGGTCACACATGTTACTATCAGATTTTCTCCCCAGTATGATAACACTGTGATTGTGTGGGATCGTAATTGTTACTCCAGCCATACACCAAAGGATTGGGTGCTGACCCAAAAAACTAGCTTTGCATCATTTACCATTTGGTAATGTAGATGCTTGTGGTATCTATAGAACTGTCTACATCTAGAAGATAGCCATAATAATCCAACATATCCTGGGGAAACCTCAATACTAGTGATGAAGTTATCTGTCATAAGAAATCAGTACACATCAACATAGAAAACAAAATAAAATAAGAAAGAGAAAACAGAATAGACACAAGAGCAAAATACAACCCCAGATGCACAGCCAACCCAGGAGAAGCCTAGGCACAATTAGATACATGAAACTGAAAGTCAACACTGGAACTTCATGAAATGATAGCAATAGAACTGAAAGAAAAAAAGCAAGTGGAAAAGGTGACAAAGCAAATAATCTCTCAGGGACAAAAAGAAATGATGCTTAAAATCAAAGATGTCAGAGAAGACACAGATAAAAGAATAGATCAGCTTAGAAAAATGATTCACTCAAAAAATGCCCAACATAAGAAAGAAAATGAGTCCAAGACAGAGATACAAACAGAAATTTAAGAGATTAAAAACTCCACTGAAACAGATGATTGGAAGAGGAGGATACAAAAACAGATCTTGCAAACAAAATTTCAGCTAGTGGTCAGGAAACTAAAGATATCTCAAAAGCAGCAGAGACCATGAAAAATCAATCCAACAGTTACAAGATGACACAAACAAGAATAACATAAGATTAAATGGGGTTAAGGAGAAAGCTGGAGACAGTTTTAAAAGATATGCCATAAGAGACTTTTCACAGAAATAGTGGCAGAAAACTTCACGTGTCCATAAATAATTTGACATACAGATAAATGAAGTATATAGAACTCCAAACAGCCATGACTAAAATGAAACTATAGCAAGATATAATCAAGATTCCAGAAATTCAGCAAAAGAGCAGAGATTAAAAGCTATTATTGGAAAAAAATAAACAGATTACCTACAAAGGAGAACCCATCAAAGACATGGCAGACTTCTCAACACAAACCCTCAAATCAAGAAGAACTTGGAGGGAAATAGTTCAATTCTTGAAAGAAAACAAATTCAAACCAGATTTATGTACCCTAAAAAAATCTTTCAAAATTAATGGAGAAATAAGATACTTCCATGACAAAGAACAACTAAAGAAATTCATGGCACTAAGCCAACCCTACAAAATGTACTAAAAAATATTCTAGATAGAGATAAAATGACCAAAATTCCTAAAACAAAAGAAAAAAAAATGTACCAGGCTGTACAAGTAATTAAAGAAGGCAGAGAAGCAGGGAACCAGCAAAACAAAATTGCATGACAAAGATAAGTCACTATGTACATAAATGACCTCAATTCACCAATTGAAAAGAAAGAGATTGGCAGAATAGATCAAGTAGCAAGATCTAACAATATACTCCATATAAGAAATACATTTAATTCACAAATAAATTCATAGCCTGAAAGACAAAGGATGAAAAAACACTCTTCCATGCAGCAGGAATGTGGAAAAACTCAGGGGTAGCAATTTAGTTTGCAGACAATGTAGACTTCAAACCAAGAATGATCGCAAGACATAAAGAAGATCACTACATTTTTTCAATGGGAGAACTTTCAGAGGAAGATATAAAAATTATAAATTTGTATGCAGCTAATATGTGAATACCCAATTATATAGGGCAATTATAAGTAGAAATGAAAAATCAAATATGCAATAACACAATTTTAATAGGAGACCCTAATACTCCACTGTCACAAAGAGGTAAGTCAACTAGACAAAAATTCAGCAAAGAAACACCAGTTCTGAACCAAACCTGTGAACAAATGGACTTAGTAGATATTTACAGAATGCTCTATCCAACACCATCAGAATACATTCTTCTCATCAGCACAGCATTTCCAAAATATAATATATGCTAGCCCACAGAACATTCTCAAGTAAATGCAAAGGAATTGAAATTATCTCAGAAATACAATCTAACCATAATGAAATGAAAATGGAAATTAACAGTAAAAGAAATCAAAAAGCTCCACAAACACATAGAAATTACTTAACATACTCCTGAAAAACTAATAAGTCCTAGATGAAATTAAATAATATCTATAACTAAGTGAGAATGTAGACAAAACATACTAGAATTTATGCAATGAAAGCCGTCCTCAGAGGGAAATTTATAGCAGTGAATTTCCACATTAGGAAAACAGACTGAGCACAAATATATAACCTAATGTTGCAGCGCAAGTTTCTAGAAAAAAAAGAACAAGACAAGCCAAAAGCCCAAAGGAGTCAGGAAATTATAAAGATCAGAGCAAAAATTAATACAATGCAGACTAAGAAAACAGCACAACCAATCAACGAGTTAAAGAATTGGTTCTCTGAAGGACAAATAAATTTGATAAACCCTTACAAAATCTTAGCAACAACAAAAAGAAAGAAAGAGGGGGCAGGGAGGGAGGAACGGAGGAAGGAAGGAAGGAAGGAAGGAAGGAAGGAAGGAAGGAAGGAAGGAAGGAAGGAAGGAAGGAAGGAAGGAAGGAAGGAAGGAAGGAACTCAAAACCATGCACTAAGGGATGAAAAGGATGAGATCACTCAAGAATAATATCACAAGAAAGGGACAGCCAGATAGCTCAGCAAACTAAAGCACCTTGTTAGGAAGAGCACAGCTGCTGGGGTTCAATCCTCATCATGCTGTACTGGACCCACCCCTGGGGCACACTGAGCCTGAGATTGAGATTGGAGATTATGGAGTACAACTGTAATCCTAGAGCTTGAGAGGATGAAAATGGAAGAATTGCTGAGTCCAATCTATGTAGTAAGACCCTGTAGACCCTGTAGATCCTATACTAAATATATAGACAACACACACACACACACACACACAAGAGAGGTGTTAAACAAGTCATGATCACCATGCATGAATGTAAAAATGGAACAAAGTTCTAAATATTAAAACAGAAACAGTCTTCTGAAAGAGGTAGAAATCTTTTATTTTCCATAATTTTATTGAAGAACCAATAGCAATGAGACATTTTCAAATCAAATTAGTAGGACAGATTCAATAATTGATGCATTGTATATTGTTTTCATAGTAGTTTTTTGTTATACAACGTGTAGACATGATATTGTATTTACAAACACTATAAGAACAGATGCCTCTAATCAATGAATGAAGAGAATGTAGTTGTATACCTATCTTTTTTTTAAAGCTCAATTATAGTACAGCTTCAATAATTAATTCTTTTTACATTGTTATCTTCCTAGTGGTTATCCCTAATACAAGAAGCTGACAGGATATCCTATCCAAACACTATTAGTGAAAATCTTTCTTTTCATAAAATTATGCAGAAGTACCGCATATTTATACTAACTGTAACATTTATACACACAGAATGGTTCTTTCTCTGTATCCCCCTTTTTTTTTAGTCCTGTCAAAGATGGGTATTCTATTGTCATTCAATTACTATAGGTGCTTGAATTCAGCAAAACAATCCAACACACTCCAGCAGTCCACAATAATAGTGGGTTATTCGAA
Organism: Ctenomys sociabilis; assembly: GCA_004027165.1. Taxonomy (NCBI): domain Eukaryota; kingdom Metazoa; phylum Chordata; class Mammalia; order Rodentia; family Ctenomyidae; genus Ctenomys; species Ctenomys sociabilis. The sequence goes on from PVKA01028216.1 coordinate 10,496, forward strand.
GAAGTTGTTGATTAGAGCCATTTACAGCTCAGCTTATTATTATGGCCTTATTTTATAAACCTCATTTTTATACTTTTCTGCTGTAGAAATCATAAAGACATAAGGGTAGACAGAAAGTTAATGAACAAAACCCAAACTTCACGGGAAATATTTCAAAGAATCAACCAAAATCACAGCTGATAAAAAACTATTGCATATCAAAAAATAATTACGAAGAGAGTGAAAAAAATAAGAAATATCTTAGTTGATTACCTCTCAAAGAACTATGAAAAACATATAAAGAACTCAAAATTTTTCAGGCTCCATAAATTCAAGGAACCAATCCAAAAATGAGCACCTGAGATGAACACACACATCTCAGATAAAAAAAATACAAATAGCAAATAAATATGTGAAAAATGTACAGCATCATTGGTTGGTCATTTGGGAAATGCAAATTAGAACATTGAGATTCCATCTCACCCCAGGAAAAATGACTATCATCAAGAAATCAACCAATAACCCATACCAGAGAGGCTGTGGGGGGAAAAAAGAACCCTTATGCACTGTTGGTGGGAGTGTATCCTGGTACAACCACTGTGAGAATCAGTGTGGTGACTCCTCAATAAGTGAGGATCAGAGATCCCATACTAACTAGCTATTCCCTTCTGAGTGTATACCCAGAATAATTAAAAAAAAAAATACCACAGTGATATACGTACACTCATGTTCATAGTAGGACCATTTGTAATAGGTGAATCTTAGAAACAATCCAAAAGCTCAACAATCAAGAAAGGGTAAATAAGTATGATGTTTTTATAAAATGGAGTACTACTGAGCTATAAGGAAGGATAAATTGGAAAGTTTTATAGGTAAATGGATGAAATATGAGTCCATATTCATAAATGAAATAAACCAGATGCACATGTGTACATATTGTATTGTCTTCCAAGCATAAGAAAATGAAAGAGTAAATAAGGTCCAAGATATATAGTAGAAACTGACAAATGGAACAAATGTTCAAAAGGTAGGAGAAACTGGGATGGGGAAAAGAAGAAAAAAAAAAAGAATATATATATATATATATATTAGTTGAAACACTATTAATTTCTTTTAGTTCATTGAAAAGAAAATTATATTGTTTGATCAATTTTACACCTACATCATATAATCTGAGCCCTTACTTTGAAAATAACAATACACAATGTATTGTTAACCTTCCTACCTTCTTAACATTCCCACTATCCTATTTTGAAATTTTCTATCATTGTTTTTATTTTTTCTGTTTAAAATAAAGAAACAAAATAAACTTCTTCTTAAAGCTACATGTTTTGGTATACAGGTCTTGCTCTATCCCGGTCTTAACCATCCAGCAGAGAAGTACAAAAATGAGGTATGTAACATGGGGCCATAATAATAAGTTGAGCTGTAAATGGCTATAGTCAACAACTTCTTCAGATAATTCACTATTGTTGTGGAATGCTGGACTGTGTTGGATTGTGTCTCCGAGTTCAGGCACCTAAATTAGTTTAATGACAATGGAGTGCTCATCTTTGACAGGTCTAGACAAAAACTGGGGGGGGGGATACAAAGGAAGAATCATGATGTGTTTGCATAAACAGCACAGTTAGGATAAATATGCTGTGCTTCTGCATAATTCTATGAGAAGTAAGATTTGCACTAATAGTGGTTGGACAAGATGTTATATTGGCGCCTAGTACTATGGACAACCACTATGAAAATAACGAGGTAGAAAGTATTAATTATTGAATCTGTGATATACTTTAGGTATAAAAAATAAGATAAGTAAACATCTACACTCTCTTAATTCGCTGATTAGAGACATCAGCTATAATAATGTCTGTAAGTATAATATCATGTATGCACCTTGTACGATACCAAAACATTATGAAAACAGTTTGCAGTGTATTAATTTATCAAATCTGTCCCGTTAATTTGTCTTGAAACTTTCTCATTGCTATTTGTTCTTCAACAAAATAAATTTTTTAAAAAGTTTCGGATATTGTGTCCCAGTGATGAGAAAGTTATAAAGAGGGCTGGGAAAATAGCTCAGGAGAATGAGCACCTACCTGGCAAGTGTAGGGTCCTGAGTTCAATCCCTGGTGCCACAAAAAAAGAAAGTTATGAAAATACATTTTTCCAGAGCAAACTCTAATCACAATTCTTTCTGCTCTTATAGCTCTGTTTTTCTCAGGTTCATGACTCAAGAAGTTCAATTACGTAAATTCCGAACTGCTGGTAAAGAGAAACTGTTTGGGCCCCAGATTCTAGCCAAATTCACCTGTGCAAATAGGCCAGCATTACCATATGAGCAGAAAAGCAGGGAGCAATGGTTTTCTACTGCGGAAAGTAATATAAAACTGTTCTGACTAACAAAGAAATACTAACACATTCTTTATTCATAGGAGAAAACAATAAAATCACAAGAGATTGTACAAACAAGCAAGGCATGACGATTTAAATTATTAGTTTAATTTTTAAAAACATTAGTATGTATGGCCAGGGAGATGGATCAGTGTAATAAGCACTTCCTTGGCAAGTACAAGGGCCTGAGTTCAATCCCCAGTTCCATAAAAAAAAAAAAAAGAAAAAAGTATTAGTGGCTGGGGATATGATTCAGTGACAAGATGACTTCCTGGCGGGTGTGAAGTCCAGAGGTCAATTTCCAGTTTAAAAAAATACAAAAAAGGAGTATTGCATCAATGTTTCATTCAGAGGACTTTGGGGTGCATGAGGTTTTAAACTAAAAGATAAATAATTCAAAAGAGTCATGATTATGTTAGAAATGATTGTGCTATGATTTTTTTAATTCTTCTGGGAAAATACCCAGAAGGAGGATAGGTGGATTGAATGGGACCTCTAATCCTCATATTATCTTCCCAGCATAAAAAACTGAAAAAGTAAATAAGATCCCAAATCTGGATATTGTGAAAGGGAAAGGGAAAGAAACTGCTCAAAAAGAAAGAAAAATTGGGACGGGTAGATAGATAGATAGATAGATAGATAGATAGATAGATAGATAGATAGATAGATATTTATACTACTGATTTTCTTTTAGTTCCCTAAAAAAGGTTTGTACTTACATGTTTGATCAATCATGCATGCTTATATCTTGTAATCTGAGCAACTACTTTGAAAATAGCACTGCACAATATTTTAAGCACTGTTGGTCTATTATCTTGTTTTGAAATTTTGTATTATTGGATTTTTCTCTCTTAAAAAATTATGTTCAATATGCTTTACAAAATGTAAAGTCAATAGCACTCATAGGGGTGTGGTATACGCCTCTACTGCAGAACTAAACAAAGCTTGTAGAAAGCAGCCAGACGTTACATTCACTCTGATAATTGTTTAGAGATGTTGGTTTTTTACCTGGCAGTTCAGAGGGGAAAAGGAGAAATGGAAAAACACCAACCCCTAACCCAAATGATCAACTGAGAAATTCAAAATTGTTTCTGATGTTACAATGGATATAATTTTGAAGACTTTATAAAATAATTTAAAACATATTCCTATAGCTATAGATAATATTTATCTAAAACAAAGAAATTATAACCATACAGAATTGAATGTGAGTGACTTCACTTTAGGAATTCTTTATGACCTAATGTACAAAGCAATTTTGAAGGAAAGCAAAGCAGAAAATTTAAGTTCTACAAGGTCTGATATTTTTTCTGAAGTATGACATATTGAAATAATCTCTACTCAAAAGAGTACTGATGAAGCCATTCAGTAAATGATAATAGTTCAGAAGATGAAAGAAAGAAATGATGTATTTGAGTTAGATGAACAATAGTTTACAATAGATGTTAGAACTCTTGGCTTTTTACACTGTTTGGCTTTTCATATTTATAAAGGTGATTGAGACAGTGTTTTAGGAATAAGCCAATTTGATTATTTAATTTGAACATAAAAGTATTTTTCTATTGCTCTAAGATTTTTTAAGATTAAAATTAGATTGATCTAAAGGAACTTCAGTCTTTGCAGTCCTTGATGAATGCAGTCTTTACTTTGGTTTAATCTTTTTTCATGATGGGAACTTCAAGATTTCCCAACCCCACACTGAGAGACTGGAATTAATTTGCCCCTGAAATGATCAATCAGAAAATTAGGAAACTTCAGAAAGAAACTCTTATCAACCCATCTCTCTACACTCTGAGGTGACTGTTAAAATAGTCACTGTGGAAAACAACCCCAGATGTCTTTAAATTACGACAATCCAGTTTCTGAGGAAGGGAACATATTGTTCCCTGTGAGAGTCACATATCATTTGTAGGAGTAGAAAAATGTTTGTAGTCATGCTCACTCAAATTAATTAATAAAGTGCAAACTCTGAACAAAACCACACAGTCACATAGAATTTTATAATAGTGGCCATTTATTTCAACAAGATAGCAAGACAATGGCATTTCAAATTACTGAGCAATAAATCCAGCTTTTGGAGAGCCAAAATATACTTCCAAAAAGAGGATGGTATGTGATCCATGGTGTCAGGAAAGAACCTGTACTAGTTGATGGGAGAAAGCCTGCTCTGGCTAAAGAACTACAAATGTGCATTGTGAGAGGTGAAGAAATAGCAAGTAGTCTTGAAAGGAAGAGTAGACTCTCTCCTGGGGATAAAAGCAAGAGGCTGACAAAGCAGCAACTTCAGGAAAAGTTTTTCAATCATGTGCAAGAATCCTTGGACTCAAGGCATGTTGCAGATGTCTTATGTGTGCCTCCAGTAGGGCTATTTTATGTCCCTGGACAACTCCAAGAATGTCATCTTTCCCCATGCAGATGAACTCTTCATCAAGCATTAAAAAAGAAAATTGCCATTCAGAACATGTGCTGATATGCCCAGTTCTCCTAGTGACTCTACAGCTTCCCAAAACTCATGGTAGAGAAATAATGAAAAGAGATTTTCTGCTTATTTATAGGAGGACACTGGTATTGATAAAATATTAGCACCAATGTATAATGGCCATTACAAAAAAGTGTCATGATTGATAAAGAACCAAAATGCACTGACAATTTATGGTTTAGAGAGTCTACTGACTCATTTTTTTAAAAAAATCTCCAAAAAGAAAAGCTTTGGCTTTCAAAAGAAAAGAACTCTGCTACTAGCTAGGTGTATGAACCTAAGAAATTAATTTTAATCACATTTTTAAAATGACAGCTGACATTAAGATTCCTTTGACTTTTGCAACAATATGGATTTATAAAGCAATGTAGATGATCATAACAAACCCCAAAGACCTATTATGTGATTGTTTTCCTTTAAACATATCTTTGAAGCATCTATCTCGCTTATTCTTCAGAAAAATATAGTTCTGTATAATGAAAATAATGTTGGCCTATCTATCTAATTGTATGTAAGAAACAATTTTACTGTAAATATATGACTGCATTGATAACTTTGGCATGTGTTTATCTACTTATCTATATATACATATGTTTATATCTGGCATATGCATACAGGAACATCTCAGTAGTTATATTTAAACATTTTTAAATCATACAAGTTGAAAATCTTAAAAATCAGGTAAACAGAATTCACCCAATAATGTGTACATCCTGACCTTCATCATACTCCCTTGTACTAAAGTGGTTAAATAAAAACAGCCTTAGACCAACCTTTGTGTATTTTCTGAACTTATTTATCAGAGAAATAACAGGGAGGATATACATCTTTTAAATATCAGGCTAAATCTCTAGGGTCAACTCAATCTAGGATATTTATTTAACAATTTAGGTACAAGACGCTATATTGTGGGACAGAACATGTCATTAAAGGGAAAGCAAATAACTTCTACACACCCAACAGGAAAACATTAATCAGAAAAGGCGGAACAGGCAGGACACTTTTCACCAAGAACTTACAACTGCCGTGAAGCAGAAGTAATTCATGGTAAGGAGTCCTGGGACCTACAGGCATCACAACGACCTTCACAAGCAGGGAATGCGGACTTACTACAAAGACAGTGTTTCCCAAGTGTGGTTCAGCCAGGCAGCCATAGATGATCCCTTGTGCAGCTACAAATGCAAAGACGTCTTTACAATGTTTAACTATAAGTAACAGGAAAGACAGAAGAATTCCACAGATTAGTTCCATGAATAACCACCAATACAAAGATGAGGGCCACAGGGTCTGATCTTTACCCTCACGTAGTCCATAGCCACAAAAGGGAGACAAGAAAAGAAATGTCACCCCGGAGGGTGGCAAAGTGAAAGATTACTGCTGTGCGCAAGGGACAAAACACAGCCTCTGGAGTGATCACATCTATGGAGAATTGGGGACAGTTTGGGAGTGGAAGATCAACAGCTCAACCCAAGGTTTACTTTATCCTACTCTATTCCTGGAAAGACAATGCCTGCTTGGAAAAATGATGAAGGATCATCACAGCAGGATTTGATTTTCTTCCTTGGCAAGAAATAAAGGAAGAAAACAAGGGGCCAGAAATCATGGTAATTAGAGGAGGAGGTTCCAAACCTAAACAATTCTAATAACCAAAGAGAAAAGCTTTTAAATCAATTGTAAATTGAATTTAGAATGATCATGAAACATTATTTTCCTCCATATCTTCCAGAATGATCCAAACCTGCCAAATACCATCCGCAAATGATCCTGCACATTTGTTTCCAGTAAAGAATGAAAATTGTTTGTTCCAGCTGTCCCATTTTCATACATAGCTGGGTGCATGGCCTGTATGCCTTGAAACATTAAACTTCATCTTCTGAACTGTTTATCAGAGACATTCTACACCCTGTCCTACTGTGTGTCTAACACAGCTTCTAGGAGCTAAAAACAAGTAAGGAAGTTGGCTAATGATATCTCAACTTAAGGAGCTTATAGCTATGCAAAGTGATAAAAAATTACAGTAGATGTTTAAATTTAACATTTTTATTACAGTGAAAGACACATTGCCTTGAAGTCCACTCAGACTACTTTAGCTCAAACACACTTAACCCATTGTTCTTCTGCTTTCTGAAGGAGTTTTAGAAGTCAAATATGGTGAATGCCACTGCTGAGTGACACACAGAGAAAAGACAGCCTGGTAAAAACATGTCTCTGTGTCCTCATCCACTTTATTCATTGGATCTGGCACCGTGGTACAACTTCTCGCTCTTCCTCAAAGCCAACATGGTCATAAAAAGTAAATAGTTTTAATTCATTCAGTACGTTGAGGCAGCCACAACAGTGCAACTAAAGACACTCATAACAGGCCGGCCAAATAGCTCAGCAGACTAAAGCACCTGCTTAGGCAGACACAGGGACAGGGGTTCAATCTCTAGGGTGCCATGCCATCCCTGCCCCTGGGGCACCCTGAGACAGTAGTTGAGACTGGGTGTGGTGGTGCATACCTGTAATCTCAGAGTTTAGGAGGCTGAAAACAGGAGAATGAGTAGGAGTCCAGTCTACATAGTGAGACCCAGTAGATCTTATACTAAACACATAAAAAATAATAAAAAATAGAGGCGCTCATAAGAGGGTACTCCAGAGCTGCTTCAGAGAGTAGCAAGAATGATGGGATAAGCTTGTTCAAAAAAACAAGTAGTTTGAAGGTGGCTCATAGCAGTGTTATCTGCATGATCACAGGAAGACTATATGAAGTGCTCAAGTGAAGAACACAAAATAAGGGAGAAATGATTTGTGGATACTCTTGTCATGGCAGTGTCTTAAAATAGCACATACAGATGGTTTATTATTACAGGTTTTAGGATCCTTGATTTTAGGCTATCTATTCTGTCCCAGGTATTTAAATGTTGTGTAAATGTTTTCTCATTTAATCCGTATCCTGTCACTGATGATGACTGATAGCTAGTTTACAGATGAGGATGAGCTTTGAGTCTTCAGTATACCCTGAAGTAGCTCCTCAAAATAACAGGATTAAATTTACTGGGAGTGCAGGAAAGAAAATACAGGGGATTCAGGCAGAATGAGTTGTCTGCACATTCATGGAAGCGAAGTGCCCAAGGGATTAAGTGTGCAGTCTTGCTTTTGTAGAGAAGGCAAAGCCTCCTACACAATACCAGTGGGTCCTCCTACCCTCTGTGGTCCTCTCCACAGTGTCTGAGCATCCTGATTTTCAGAATCTGTGCACAACTGAAATTAAGCAGCAGTTCACAGATGAAGCAGGCCTGAGGAACCAGATATGGGGCTTCTGCACTGTGGATTTGGATCCTACCTTAGAAGCCCAGAGCCAACATTCTGGGCAGGTTTTCTGGTTTTAGAAAGAGCACGGAATCCCAGGGAAAGCGTTTACATAGAGGAGCAACTGGACCAATGTAAGAAATATAATTGAAAAATATAGTCTATAGAAGTGCAAATGTTTGGCTTGTTTAGCCTGCAGGAATACAACACACCATGAATAATGGAATCATTTCTCTTCCTGCTATTTTTAAAAATTCCAAGGAACTCCATAAAACAGCTTGCTTCCTCAAGAAAAGAGGAAATATATGTTTATTCTGACAGACTATCTTTTCTCTAAATACTAGTTATAAATTGGTCACTGTTCCCCTAAGGCAACTCTAAATTCTTCAAACCAAGGAAGACAGTTTTATTTGCTGTCCCCCAGGTAATGTCATTGTCTGCATTAGGCCCCCAGAGTGGCAGTATTCAACCATGCCTTCCTCAAGTACACTGTATTTCAAAAGCGTGCTTTAACTGATTGTTCAAACTACACATCCCATGGAACAGAATTAGAAATGTGTATAGATTTGCTGCACCTTTCATTTTATAGGAAGATGGATACTTTTTGCACAAGAGAGAACAGCACAATAGACAGCAGAAGTTCATTCTTCATAATTTGATCATTTGAGCTCTCTCAATGAGCATTCTTTAGTTCAACATTTTACAAAGTTATAAATCATTTTACAAAATAGGGATGCCCTTCTTGCCTACCAGTATCTGTGGCTTGTGTTTAAACCCTTACAGTGTCTTAAATCAGCATGAATTTCTTGGTGGTAGAGTCATGTTTGGGAAGCTGGCAGGACCCATACCAAATCTTGCTTTCTGTAAAAATTGCACTGCTGACCTTTTTGTTGTTGTTTGGTTTTTTAATGTAATTAGTACAGGAGCTCACTACAAAAATCAGACTTGTAGTGATCCTGTTTTTCAGCCTCCTAGGTACTGGGATTATGGGCATGCCACCCCACCTAGTCTTATTCACTATCTCAGCGTGCCCTGGGGGCAGGGCTGGCATAGCAGGCAGAGATTGAACCCCTGGCCCCCCTGTGTCTGCCTATGCAGGTGCTTTAGTCCACTGAGCTATCTGGCCAGGGCTTACAATGCCCATCTTACACATTCTCCTTGATGCCTGGGTAGGCGTAAGAAGCCTGGCAAGGATCACTTGCACTCCTGCCTCCTCTCCAGTACTGAAAAGTAGGTTTCTGCAGAACTCTGAGGCCTCTGTGTTCCCAGGCATTTGTTCAACTCAAATATCATCAGAATGGCCCTTTAAAAACACCATATGCCCAGCATGATCTTGCTAATTTGGATGCCTTGATCTTTCAATCCTAGAAAGATAGAAAAATAATTCTTCCATATTTCATAATGTGCCTGCATGGCATAAGTGAATGCAAACAGAAATTGCACCAGTAATACTAATTCCTTTCCCCAGTTTCTCCATCTGTTTTATGGAGTTACATCATGGAGACCACCTTAAATTTCTTATTTTTATCTATGGTCTCACTATGTTGCTAATCACCCCATCAGGATTCACCCTTTTGGTGGCCTTGTCTCAGCTTCCCAGAGTCCTAGGATTATAGTTCTGTCACCTTTCCCAACTATCTCCTTACACTTAAAATGAGAAAACCAAGGAAAGATTCCTGTGCCCTAGTTGTACCTGTCATGCCCCGAATCATAAGATGACTGCAAAAATGCAATCCAAGAAATTAGTAGGATATTTCATTGTAAGATTATTGCTTATTTGTAAAAGAATTTGGGGGAGGTTGCATGGAAATGTATTTATCAAAGTTTGAATTGAATAGATGAAAGTAGTCAGCTTCTCTGCTTACCATATACAAAGTGCAAACCTTTGGTGACTCTACTAATTCACACAGCAAACTGTAAAATTTAAAAGCCAGAGGACTGAGTAAGCAGATGCACAGACCAGGGTTTGATCCCTGGTGTGCCTTTCCAGCCCCACTCCAGGGGCACATTGAGAAGGCAATCGAGACTGGGCATAGTGGCACGCACCTGCAATCCCAGCACTTGGGAGGCTGAAAACATGAGGGTCGCTATGAGTCTTATCTGTGTGGTGAGACCTTGTAGACTGTACTAAATACAAAAATAAAAAACAAAGAGAGAGAGAAAGAAAAAAGAAAGAAAGAAAGAAAGAAAGAAAGAAAGAAAGAAAGAAAGAAAGAAAGAAAGAAAGAAAGAAAGAAAGAAAGAAAGAAAGAAAAGCTAGAGAGGGAGGGTCAAGGAATTTTTCTGACATTGAAATGTCTAGTGATAACAGTAGCACTTCATTTATGTACTAAAATTAATCATTGATTCATGAGTGTGAGAAATACAGTGGTAAGTAAGGAAGTCCAGTCTTAGACTTCATTCCTGTCTTAGCTGAGATGTTAAAGACATGAAAAAGTAAATGAAAATGTGAAGTTTAGATAAGACACAGAGGGAACTTCAGGATACTTTAGTGAAGATGGGGAAATTTCAGGATACTGTAATAGGAAGTATTGATCAGCAACTTTGGAACACAAGAGAAGTTCTCCTTGAAAAAGTAATGTTGGAGAGGAAAGCACCATTTCATCTAGGTAAAGGGAGAATAGTAAAGCCACCGGACTAAGGGAGGACTAAGGGAGAGGACCCCTGGTGTAGGCCGGAGCTGGTCCTGTGTGTGTGAGACCAGAAAAAAGCAGGTTCCTGGAGGCCTGTGGAAGAGGTGCAGGGCAGCAGCAAGACATAGTGAAAACAGAAGTAGAAGAAAGCCATGCTGTAGACAGAGGGAGGGACCCTGGGAAAAGGTTTACACAGAACAGCAACAGGTCCAATGTAAGAAACATGACTGCAAGATATAGGCAATGCTTGAATTTTTTATGCTAAAAGATACATGGACCTTACCTCTACTAAACTCATCCCCCTCTCTTTGAAAAGACTTATCCTACTGTCCTTGCCACTCTCTGAAGCAGCTCTAAGTCCTCTTTCCTGGGTGTCTTCAGTCACACAAGGCTGCCTTGATGTCTTGAATCTATTCCAAATATTTACCTTTCATCGTCACTCTGACTTTTCAGGACAGACACCAAAACCAGTGACTAAGGTGCATGAGGACACGCCATTGTGTTTCTCTGAGCTGAGTTTCCTTTGGATGGTACTCAGCCACAGCACTTACTACAGTTTTTATTATGTCTTGTGAAACCATGAAAGAATATATTTTCAACACATCCTGTACACCTAGTAATATAATTTTCTTTCTTTCAATCTTATATTCTGATGCTGTCTCGTTTTTGAAAAAGGGACAGTGTAAATGTAGGGTGAGGTACACATGAGCTACTCAGACTCATTCTTGGAGGACAGTACAAGCAGTAGTAAGTACAACCAATTAAATGTAAGTTCCTTGCATGAATCTTTTTCTGGGTCCAACTGTGCACTTAAATCTTTGACTTCAGAGCAGTGTAAATGAGGCACGTTGGTAGAACATGAGTCATGCTTCAGTCATGAGGTATTTCTATTGATTATGTGATTCTTGCCAGTTAGACTTCTTTTCTGAATTCTGACTTTGAGTAAGACTTCAAAGTATATAGTATTCCAGGAGAAGAGAAGGCTTTCTATGTTTTCCTTTGAAAGTTCCAAAAAGTGCTCAGTAAAAAATCCTTTTTCTTTTGGTGAGCCCAAAACTTCCCTGACAGTTGAAAATATCTGTGAAGAAGTATATATAAAGCAAAAAATGTACATAACATACTTTCTTCAAGCCCATATGTAACAAATAAAGATATCAAATGAACTGACATTTCTGTATTGCAGCTTAAAATAACATCCTGTATGGCTTCTATGTGCTGTATTGTTAGCTGAATTTCAGATTCTCTAAACACTGCCTTCGCTGTCAAAGAATAATGTTCCAGTTCCTGTACTGAGTGTGTGGAGAAAGGTTTTGAAGTTGGGGAAAAGTTAAGAGCGTGTGGCTTTGGCTTCAGAATCAGCCATGCTTTAGTGACTTACTGCTGCGTTGAGCTGTCTCTAATTAATAGAGGATGCTACTGCCCACCTCCTGCCCTTCCCTGGAGGCAGCACCCACATCCGAAACAGTCTCATAATCAATGGTGAATGTTTATTCTAAGAGGTTTACTCGTTTTTGCTAAGACCTGCCCTTATTTTTACTGTACCTCAATGTAACCATCTGAATTTGATGTTGGATTATGGTATAGAAAATAAGAGAGTGTATTTTGAAATTAGAGTTAGTACATTTGAAATAAGGTGACATTTATTAGGTTGACTCTACTCTCCAGAAACAATAAAGATTTGTCCTGAGTAAGTGGAAAGCGAATTACATACACAGTCACACAGAGAGCAATTCTAGTAAAATATAGGAGTTCTTTTCTTTTAAAAACTATTTTTTAACTTCAAAGATTTTAAAAAAGAATTTTTGTTTAAAGAATTTCTAAAATTTACTCTTCTTTTTCTTAAACATCCTACATTACAGCAATTCTTCCCAAATATATCACCCCATTTAGATTATATAGCACCCCTTAGGGTCCAGGACAATAAAAGTGTAGGTAGCTGTTAGGTCAGTGAGGCACTCTTCTCTCACTGTTCTTCTCAACTGTTGCTTCATTTACTACGTTGGCCTTCTCTCAGTGGTAGGCACTCATGCCTTCCATTGGCCCATGTCTGGCTCTCCTGTTTGTGCGGGTGCCTATCTAAATATTCCCTTAGTTACCTATTTCTCACACATAGTAGCAGTCCTTGCTTTCTTTCTGTCTACCTTTCTCATATGCTACTGTCTGAACTTCCATTGACATTATCTAAACTTAAAATTTAGTCCTTGTAAACTTGCTTTTCTTACATTTTCTTAAACATTTTTCTAAAAATGTCTGGAAGAAGTAGATTAATGAGTATAAAGAATGACAATTAGAGATCACCACGTACTTATGGATGAAGAAGCAATACAGAATGCTATGTGATTTAACTTTGCTTTGAGCATATGTTTGGATTGATCAAAACATATGATACTATTCAAGTTAGAAGAAATTATTAAAATACCAAATATAAATCCATTAACTTCACTCAAAATAATGTGTTTTACTATGAACACATTTAACCCATTGTCCTTGCTGCTTTCTGAAACACTTCTGCAAGTCCTCTTTCCTGAGTGCTTTACAAGCTATGATGAAAACTACAGAGAATGCTACCACTGAACACCATCCAATAGAAGTCCAGGCTCCTAAAAGTATGATGATATATTCTCACCCATCTTATTTACTGTATCTGGTACTGTGCAGTTTCTGGATTTTCTCTAAAATCAAAATCACCATGAAAGGTCAACATTTTCAATCAATTCAGGACATTACAGTAGCCAGGATAGTGCAACTAAAGACACTTATAAAAGAGGACTTCCAGAACTGCTTCAGAAAGTGGCAAGGACAGTGAGATGTGTTTAAAGTAAGATGGAGTACTTTAGAAAGTGAGATATTGATGGCAATGGGTATTTTCCTGTAATACTTTTTTTAAGTTTAAATATTTACCACCTTATTTGTACATAGCATGTACTATATGTCAGGTAATATGCTGACGCTGATTAAGAAATGATATTTGCCCTCAAAAGCTTTAGGCAAGTTGAAAGCATAGGTTTATAAAATTCATTACCTTGTGCTTCAAGTTTCTATGTAACATAAATGAAAGTCAAGACATAGACATTTCATACAGAAAGGGTCATGGTGAGTGGGTGGGAGAAGCTAAGGATAGCATAACAGATTAAGAAAAGGGAGGAATTACCCAGGAAGGTAAATGAAGCATTACATTTGTATTACTCAGATTTTTGTTATTCTGACAAATACTGAGAAAAAAAATGTTTAGTGGAGAGGTGTATTTTGGTTCCTGATTTTGTGGGCTTTATTTTGGCTCACAATTTTGATGGCCAATTTTATTGCTGTAGGCAGAAGCATCTTGGCAAACGGGAATGGTGGAGGAAAGCTATACACTTCGTGGCTTCAGGGAAATAGAGAGGAAAGTGCCAGAAACCAGATGTCATCGCCCAGATGATGCCCTCTTCCTGATCCTGTCACCTCCCAAGAGTGCCATCAAATTGTGCACTGACCCACAGAGCAATCCACCTTCAATTGTGCAGTTGAAGCCTTCACAATGCAGCCACTTCCCCCAAAACCATTAGTTGGTGAGCATGCCTGTAAGCCTGTGAGTTTTGGAGGACGTTTCAGCACATCTCAGACCCGTATCAAAACAGAGGAAATAGCAGGCACCAACCATGTAAGAGCTTCCAACAGAAGGTAAGGCAGGAAGTAGCGGGGAGGCAGCAATTGACGCCATGCATCACATAATGATGGGCTCTTTTTTAAATACAGATACATGTACTCATAGTTTATTTTAAAACTATCCAAGAAAGCATTCCTGTCCCTATGAACAGAGAAGGAGGTCTTAGAAGTAATTCATGTCCTTTTGAATTATTTTCAGCAATAATTCAAAAGCAATTATAGCTGAGGACAATAAAACTTGTATTTTTTATGAAGTTTTCACGCTATAAATCCTTCTCAAATATTAATTTAATTGTAACTCACAAATTTTGACAAAGAAAATGTTGTAAGAGAGTCATAAATATTTTCTCACATGTATTGGTTGGTTTATTTGACTATAAATTTAACACCAATAATTCCAGTATTCAGGAAGGAGGCTAGTCTGGGTTAAATAGGTTCAAACTCAACATGGACTATGTAGTGAAACTTTGTTTCCAATCCGTCTATCAAGCAATCAGTAAAAATTATTCAGAAAATGTTTTGGAATGTGAACGAGCTAGTTACATGTTGCTCTTGCTATCTAATTCTACTACATTGTGATCTGAAAGTGATGGCTTTTATTTTTTGGTTTTTGCTTATACTTGTTTCAATCACTAAATATCAGTGCCATTTTTTAAAAAATTACTGCATTTGTACATAAAATGTGTTTTCATAAAATACTGAATAAAAGAACTTAATATGTGGTCAACTAGCCAGATTTTTAACGTGGTATTTAAATAACCTATAATTATACTTTTTATTTCTCAATTGCTATGAGAGGATTCTTTTAAAAATTCTCACTGTAGTAGTATTAATTGTCAATAACATCTTTTAATGATGTCACTTGTATCAGAGTTTGTGATATTAATTTGTATGAGTTTTGAATATCTGTGTCTTTCTAATGAAAAAGAATCTTAATCTAGCTTTTTTTTTTTTTTTTTTTGGAGGACCAGGGATTGAACTCAGGCCCTCACACTTGCTAGGGAAGCACTTATTCCACTGAGCCATCTCCCCAGCTCAAAAAAATCTTGTATTTTTATCTCTTATGATTTTTGCCTTCATATCAATTACATTATTCATTCAAACTAAAACTCTAGCCCCACACCTGAAGTCTCTTTCTTCTCATACCTCTTGTCCAATCCATTAGCAATCCTACCAAATCAATCTTTTTCTCTCTCTTGCTATCACCACGTTTAAATCACACAGTTTCTTTATCCTTCATTATTTAATCATAATTCTATCTCCTAATTCTAAGGAGTTTGCTTGTTCAGAGGAGTTGAAATCTGTTCTTTGTGACATCTGGTATTTAAAAGCAAATTGAATTCTTGTGCTCCTTACAATTTCAGCTTGTGACCTCATGTCCCAGGAGACTTTATCTCAGGAAGTGCCATGGGGGGGGTGTACTTCCAAGGGAGTGTTGTTTTTGCCTTAGCCAGGTGCTCTAAGTGTGTAAATAACTCGGGACCCTTTTATGTTAATTTCAAGGTCATACAGGAAATTAAAACAGCTAGGTCGCTTGTGGATGAGGCAGCGATGAGTTTTGTTCTTCCACGGTATTAGCTATCTTAATCGATTTTTTTTCCTATAACTGAACTTTGCAGGTGAGATGCTTCGTTTCCTGTGTCACCCTTCCTCAGCTCAATGCCCTGCCTTCCCCAGTGTGCTCCTTGGACTCCTCTACTTGCTCAGCAGCTCAATGGCAAACCTAGTGGTGTGTCTCAGTTCCCTTTTAATGAAAAGGGAACTGAAAGTTACTATCCTCCCTTCTAATTCCCATTTACTTACATTGAAATAAAAGATTTATATCCTACTTACCCAGTCTAAGCTCATGGTAGCAGGCAGACTTCTTAGGGTCCTACCACATATGGTTATAAATAGAATGGGTATTTTTTTTATTTTTACAAATTTATATTTTGCAAATTTAATTATACATGTTAAATTCTCTCTCATTGAAATTTGGGAGAGGATTTCTAATTAATTCTGACAAGTTCAGCAGTTATAGAAGTAGGACCCCAGGTTATATTTCTTCATCTTTCTATTCTTAGGGTGCTGGCTTTTTTTTTCCTTCTGGCAATAAAGTGCCTGTGGCACCCCCCACACACTAATTTCATACATATTGTGGACAGCAAGAGGGAAAGAGGCAAAGAGCCACCCCAGCTGCAACTTCTTTTCTATTAACATACACTAATCTTTCCCAGGACCCTTACCAAGTGAGGTCACTTAATTCTCATTAGCCAGAGCTGCAGTGTTTGTCCACTTCTAGCACTGGGGGAGCTGGGGAATGTGAGTTAACATTTCATTTTCAATAGCAGAGCTTCTCAAAGCCTAGAGTGCAATCAGAGTCACCTGGGGCATTTATTAAAAAACTCATTGCCCAACCCTGTACACAGAGTTCTGATTTGCTGGGCTGAGAAAGGGTCTGGGAATACACATTGCTGACAAGTTTGCAGAAAGAGGTAATGGTGCTAGTCCCAGGGCTACACTATGGTGGCCCTTGTTCTAGGCTAAAAGGAGGAAAAAACGGAAGCATTGAGAAAAGAGTTTTAGGTGAACGGACCTACAATGTCTACTTGCAGAACCTCCCCTTAATTGTGGGATTCGAAAAAACATGAAGACTCCAGGAGTCATGAATGAAAAACCAGAGGGAAAACCATAAGCAGTACCCAAAGGTCTTGTGGCAGGTTCTGGAGAGCTTGAACTCTTTAAGGACCAGTGTGCCAGTGAGGAAGGAGAGAAGAGAGATGAGTGCAGAGTTGGCTCAGAGCAGCCCGCTGGTTCCACAAAGAGCAGAATGTGAGTTGGAGAAGGAGCCAGATCAGGAACATGCAGAGCTCACCTGCATGTTCACCTTACTGCCTACCTGCTAAAGAACCAGACTGGCAAACTTTGGACTTATTTTATGTGTCTAGGAAAATGTTTAATCATTATGAAATTCTGAACAGAAAAACAAAGCAAACTGTGGGCATATTGTATCAGTCTGTGTTTTACTGCAGAAACAGATGTAACACAAGTTGGACAAATGTATAAGAAATTACAAGATTGCCTCACGATGGTCAGCCACAGAGTCAAATAAAGAAGCATGCAGAGGGCATCTGTACCTGGAGACTGAAGGATTCAGTCCAAAGTCCGGAGCTCACTGCAGTGCTCTGTGCAAGTCTGCATCAGAAGGCCAATGGTCTGCGAAGGGAGGCTGATGGGTCTATACCAGAAGCCTGAAGGGCCCAAGGTAGAGCCAAAGAGCGTGCACAAGAATCAGGAGATGAGGGCTAAGCTGACTGTGAAGACTGGAGCTCCTATAAGGAAAAAATGGAACACTTCATTCTTCCCTAATTCACTTTTATATCCTTTAAGTGATGAGTCATTCTACGGAGGGACGTTTATACCTATGGAGAGATCGCCATGCCCTAGGGTGTGGGATTGCTGAGCCAATTTTAACTTCTGAAGTTGACACAATGTATCAACCACTATATATATATTACATACATACATATAGTGGCTTCTAGTGCAGACTCTTTGGCTCTACCTTGGGCCCTGCAGCCTTCTAGTATAGACTCATCAGCCTCCCATGACGGATCCATTGGACTTCTGATGCAGACTTGCACAGAACACTGCAGTGAGCTCCAGACTTTGGACTGAATCCTTCAGTCTCCAGGCGCAGTCGCCCTTTGCGTGCTTCCTCATTTGACTCTGTGGCTGACCATCATGAGGCAATCATATAATTTATATTACAGAGAGAGAGAGAGAGAGAGAGAGAGAGAGAGAGAGAGAGAGAGAGAGAGAGAGTTCCAGACAGAGAATATGTACATATCTCAATTAAAAATTAAGTGGTGATAGAGAGAAATTCACTATCCCATAAATCAGTAAGAAAAGTGCAACACTCAAAGTGGCTATGGATATGAATTAGTGAACAGTAGTGGAAGTTTTGGCTGAGTGAGCAACTGGCCTGGGACATCAGAGCCGATTCATGGGCAACTCCCGGTAGCCCCCGCAGCCAAGTCCTCCGAATGAGTGGGAATTTTCCCAACTCCCTCAGCATCCTGGTTTGGTGGGTGTATGATGAGTCCGAGAGAGAGAGCCTTTGGCTTCTCCCTGTACACTGTGCGCCATCCAGAGCCTCAAGCCCCAAGACTTCCTAGTCAGAGACCTGCCAGAGACACCTCAGACAGGCCTGCCTGCAAACTTCCCAGAGCCCCTGTCCCCAAACCCACCACAAGAGCGAGAACTTTTGGTGATTCTCCCGACACTCGATCCACCGCTACCCAGCCTGGTGAGTGTAAGGGAGAGCTCCTGCACTCTCCAGTGCTCCCCTGACCAGGGACCCAACAGAGGGGAACCACAGGTTCAGAGTTGTACCAGAAGATCTGAAGCAAAAAGGAATTGAACACAACAGCTAGATCCAGGACAGGCATAAGTGGATAATCTCAAACTTAATAGGCTGACACCCAAATATCATTACACACCAAGGTTATAACTGCATCAAAACTTGACAACAGGGGCCGGGCGTGGTGGCGCATGCCTGTAATCCCAGCACTCGGGAGGCTGAGGCGGGAGGATTGTTGTGAGTTCGAGACCAACCTGAGCTACAAAGTGAGCTCAAGGCCGGCCTGAACTGCATAGTGAGACCCTGTCTCAAAAAGACAAAAAAAAAAAAAAAAAAAAAAAAAAAAAAAAAAAAAAAAAAAAAAAAAAAAAAAAAAAAAAAAAAAAAAAAAAAAAAAAAAAAAAAAAAAAAAAAAA
>PVKA01028217.1:0-19753 GCA_004027165.1 Ctenomys sociabilis
TTTTTACATTGTTATCTTCCTAGTGGTTATCCATAGCACAAGAAGCAGACAGGATATCCTGTCCAAATCGATGACATTCCTCTGTGGCTCCATAACCTACTAGACCAGAAAATTTGGGGTACAACTGAGTTCCATGATGTTACAGTACAGGTTCTCCTATGTCTTGCATCTTCACTCACCTTGAACAGCTAGGGCCAAAAGGTTTGCTGACCTTGGAGCCTTTCCATTTCTCCAATTTTTGATTGGAAAACTGAGGTTTTAACCCTCCAGAAGAGAAGCTGATTATTAGGTGGCAACTTATGCACTTCACTTTACACTATCAGTCTAAATTCCTTGTAGTTGTTATTATGCCTTTCTATTTGTATTTCTTCTTTTAATTTCTTGTACTAGGGAGACTATACAATATTTGCATTATAGGGTCTGGTTTATTTCACTTATGAGTATATGTTCGAGTGGCATCAACTTAAATATAAATGCTTCAAGTTTGTCATTTTTCATACCTGAGTAATAGTCCATTATATAAAAATACCACATTTTTTTTCAAGCATTCCTCATGTGATGGGCATCTTGATTGTTTCCAAGAATATGCTATCAAAAATTGCACTGCTACAAACACAGGTACCAATATGTCACTATGATATTACATTTTCAGTTCCTTGTGGAAATTTTCCAGTAGGGGGATAGCTGGCTTGAATAGGATTTTCAGTCCCAGTTTTGTGAGGAGTCTCTGCCATGTCTCTACAATGACTGCACCAGTCTACATTCCCACCAGCAGTGCAGAAGTGTTCCCTATTCTCCACATTCTCACCAGTACTTGTTGTTGATTGATTTCTCTATGATAGCCATTCTTTCTGGAGTGAGATGATACCTCAGTGTTTTAACTTGCATTTTATGGATTGCTAGGAATGTGGAGCATTTTTTCATATATGTATATTCGCTTCTTTAATTTTGTTGTCTGAGAAGTGTGTATTCATCTCAGATGCACATTTCTGGATTGGGTCTTTAAATTTGAGGGCCGTAATGTATCTTAGTTCTTTATAAATTCTAGAGAGAAGACCTTTGTCTGAATGCTTATTAGTTTTCATCAGAATTTGTGGGTTGTCTTTTCACTTTATTGATAATTTCTTTTGACATGCAAAATCTTCTTAATAAGAGTTGAGAAGTTGTTAATTCTTTCAAGTGTTTCTCATGCGAATACATGCTTGTTCATGAACACTTTGCCTACCCCTACGTCTTCAAAACTTTCTCCTACTTTCTCTTCCAGGAGTCTGAGTGTTCCTGTTCTAATGTTTAGATCTTTAATCCATTTTGACTTTAGTACGCGACGATAAATCTGTGTCAAGTTTTAGTTTTCAGGGCATGTAGAAAGCCAGTTTTTCCAACCCCATTTTTTAAAGAGGCTATCTTTCCTCCAGTAAGCGTGTTTAGCCCCGTTGTCAAAATCAGGTAGCTGAGTGTGTTCCGACAGGTCTCTGCATCTTCTAATCTATTCCATTTATCCTCAACTCTATTTCCTTGCCAATACCATGTTGATTTTATCACAGTAGCTTTTAGTATAATTTAAAGTCAGGAATTGGAATGCTTTCTGCCTTTTCTTTGTTGCCCAGGATTGCCTTGGCTATTTTAGGTCTTTTATGGTTCCCATTAATTTTTAGGAAAGATTTCTCTACGTCTGGGACATATGTTGGTGGCAATTCCAGAGTGATTGTGTTAAATCTGTACAGCAATTTTGTGAGTATGACCATCTTCATGATGTTGGTTCTTCCTATTCAGGAGCAGGGAATATCTTTCCACTTTCTGAAATCCTCTTCGATCTCTTTTCTTAGGGAGCTGTAATTTTCCATGAAAAGATCTTTGACTTCTTTGGTTAATTGAATTCCAAAGTAGTTCATTTTTCCATGGTGCTATTGTAAAAGGTATTGTTTCTATAGTTTCCTTCTCAGTGTGTTTGTGATCTGTGTAGAGGAATGCTATTGACTTTTGAGTACTGACTTTGTATCCTGCTATACCACTAAATTTGTATATCAATAATAGTAGCTTTTTGGTGGAGCTCTTTGGGTCTTCCAAGTGTCATCTGCAAATAGTGATAGTTTAACTTCTTTTTTACTTATTCTTATTCCTTTTAATTCTCATTCTTGTCTAATGGCTGTAGCTAATGATTCTACAACTATATTGAATAGGTGGGGTAATAGAGGTCATCCTTGTCTTATACCAGATCTGAGACTAAAAGATTTCAGGTTTCCCCATTTAGAACTATATTAGCCACTGGGTAGTCATAGATCGCTTTTATCAAATTGAAGTAAAGGCCTTCTATTCAAATTTTCTGTAGGAGTTTGAACATGAATGAGTGTTGGACTTTGTCAAAAGCTTTTTATTAATCAGTTAGGATGATCACGTGGTATTTAGATTTCAGTGTATTAATATAGAATATTACATTTACAGATTTTCACATATTGAACCATCCTTGCATCCCTGGGCTGAATTCATCCTGGTCATGGTGTATCATCTTCCCGATGATTTGCTGTATTCTATTTGCTAGGATTTTGAGGATTTTGTGGCTCTCTTCATGAGGATGATTGGCCTGTAGTTCTCTTTCTTAGTTGCATCTTTCTCTGATTTTGGAATTAGCATAGTACTTGCCTCCAGAAATGATATTGGGAGGACTGCTTCCTTTTCAATTTCCTTGAAGAGTTTGAGGAATATAGGGATTATATCTTCAAAAAATTTCTTGTAGAATTCAGCTGTGAATCCCTGAGGACCTGGACTTTTGTTTGTCCCCAGGCTTTTTATTACATTTTGTATATCGTTGGCTGTTATTGGGTTATTGAGAATTGTTCTTTCTTCTTGGTTCAGTTTTGGTAATTTGTACCTTTTGAGGACTCTCTCCATTTCTTCTGTGTCTTCTATTCTGTGAGCATAAAGATTCTCAAAATAGCTGTTGATAATCTTCTGAATTTCCACTGGGTCTATGGTGATTATACCCTTTTCATTCTTCATTGCTTGTATTTGAATTCTTTCTTTCCTCTTTTCGATGAGGTTAGCTAGAGGCTCATCGATTTTATTTATTCTTTCAAAGAACCAGCTTTTTGATTCATTGATTCTTTGAATTTTTTTTTTTTTTTTGTCTTAGTTGAAGTAATTTCTGCTCTAATCTTTATGATTTCTTCCCATCTTTGGGGTCTGTGTTTGGTTTACTTTTCCTTTTCTAGATGTCGGAGGTGCACCATTAGGGTGCTTATTTTTCGCGTTCTATTTTCCTAATGTGTGAGTTCATAACTGTGAATTTCCCTATGAGAACAGCTTTCCATTAATTCTGATGTATTGTGCTTGAATATTCATTGAATTGTAGATATTGTTGAATTTCTTGTTTAATGTCATCTGTGACCCATTGGTTACTTAGCAGGCTGTTGTTTAATTTCCATGTGTGTAGAGGGGTTTTCTGGTTCTTTTGTCATTTATTTCCATTTTCATTGCACTGTGTTCACATAATATGAATGAGATAATTTCTTTTTTCTTTCATATACCTAAGCATGACCTATGGACTAGTATGTGGTCGATTTTAGAAAATGACCCATGTGCAGCTAAAAAAAAAATTGTGTATTCAGCTGGATGAATTGGTTGGGTGGAACACTCTGTGTACGTCCACTAAGTCCATTTGTTTCAACCTCTGGTTCAGTTCTACTACTTCTTCGCTAATTTTTTGCCTGGTTGACCTATCTTTTTGAGATAAGGTCTCCCATTAAGATTGTGGCCTTGGATATTAGATTTTTCATGACCACTAAGATTTGTCTTAATAGTTGGGTGCCCCTGTGTCTGTGCATAAATATCTACAAGTGTTACCTCTTCCTCTTGGCTTTTTCCCCTAACCAATATATAGTGGCCATCTTTATTTCGTTTTATTTTTGTTGGTTTGAAGTTGAGAGTGTCTAGGAACAGGATTGCTACCACTACTTTTTTCTGAGGTGCTTGTGCATGTAGTATTGTTTTTCATCCTTTGACCTTAATCCTATGAATGTCTTTTTGAGTTAAGTGTGTTTCTTGTATACAGCATATTGTTGGATTTTGTTTTCAAATTCCTGTGCCACTCTATTTATCTTAATTGGTGAATTGAGTCCATTTACATTAAATGTATTGACTTATGATTGACATGTTACTTACCTACTGTTGTTTACTCCTTTTTTGTCCTGTGTTTAATTTTTTGCCCTATTTAGTGGGTTTCTTCTTTTCTCATTCATGGAGTTCTGATCATTTTGGTTCCTCTCTAGAATATCTTTCAGTAGCCTGTGTCGGGATGGCTTTGTCATCATGAAATTCTTTAGTTATTGTTTGTTGTGGAGAAGTGTTTCACTTCTCTATTAAACTTAAAAGACAGTTTTGTAAGGTTAGTAGTCTGGGTTGTGATTTGTTTTCATAGAAGACTTGAAGTACTCTGCTCCATGTGCTCCTTATCTTCATGGTTTGTGAAGAGAAGTTGACTGTAATTCTGATGGGTTTTTGTTTGAATGTGATCTGCTTCTTTTCTCTAGCGGCTTTCAATATATCATACTTGTGCTGGTTTTCTGGGATCACGACTATTATGTCTCAGTGTGTTTTTACTTGGGTTGAAGTTATTTGGTGTTCTGTGTACTTTCCCTTTGATGCTTATTAGTCTCACATTGTTCATCTTGGCATCGTCTTGCAGATGATGGATTTTTTTTCCTGCATCTTAGTGGTTTTTAAGAGATCCTTTCTCACCTTTTCACTAGCTGCACCAGCGTCTTCAAGATCTGATTACTCTGTCTTTGCTTTCACTCAAGTGTTTTGTAGACTTGTGATTGAAATTTTAAGTTCCTCTATATCTCTTTGAGTCTGCTTCATGCAATATGTTTCTTTCCTGTAGTGCTCATTGAAGCACTCCATCTTTTTTCTAATCTCCTCTATGTTTTTTAATCAATGTCTTCTTTAGAAGTGATGATATATTCTTTTCCTGCAGTGTTTTTTTCAGGTTGGATTTCCTCCATATGTTTCTGTATTTGATTCCTTTCTTCCAATGCTATGAATTCAGGGATTCTATTTTTACTTCAGAAATTAATTCTGCTTTAAGTTCTTCTCTACCTTTCTGCTGTAGTTTATTTACTTCTGAATTACTTATTAATTCATACATTTCAGCTGAACTAGGATCCTCTGCACTTGTTTTGAGTGTGCACTTGGTTTCCTCTTTTTTTTCTGCATTTGATTCTTTACCTCAGGTGCTATGAATTCAGAGATTTCTTTTTTAATTTAAAATTAATTCTCCTCTGAATTCCTCTTTACCTTTCTCCTGTTGTATCTTCATTTCAGCTGAGCTAGTGTCCTCTGTACTTGTCATGGGTGGGCTCATGGCCTGAGATTGCATTTTGCTCTTTGTCTTTGTCCTTTCATATGATATTGAACTTCGACCTTTGGTTTAGACTTTGGTGCAGTTATAGCCTTAGCACCTACTGAGATTTGGGTTAAGATCTAAGTTTATCCAGTTATGCCTGCTCTGGGTCTAGTTGTTGTGTTCAGCTTCTTCCTGCTGCAGCACTTGGAAGTGAACCTGTTGTGCCCTCTTGCACAACAGTGAACCTGTGGTGCCCTTCTGTTTTGCCCTTGGCCCAGGGAGCACAGGGATGGCCAAAGGTCTCCCACACACTCGCTGGGCCTGGCTGGGCTGGATTGGGGGTACCGGGAGAGTCTCAGAAGTTCTCCTTTGCTTGATGGGCTTGGAGGCACAGCCTCTGGAGTGTTAACAGGGGTACTGGGGCGCAGTAGAAAGTCTTACTTACACGGTTGCCTGAATTTTGGTCTGGAGGGGTCTTGCCATCAGCGCAGGGAAGCAAGAAGCTCTCCCACACACTTGCCAGGTGGGGCTGGGCTGGATCAGCTGTCCAGATAAAATGCTTTAAAATAGTTTTATTTTACTCCACAACTAAATGGTAAAGATTTGAGATAAAATAATTGTAGTGCTTTCTCACCATTAACCTAATAGTCAATATGAAATGTATATCTTTTTAAATTAAATATAAATGTAAGTACAACTATGGTAATTTATACAACTAATTGGATTAAAAGACAGTATTAAATCTACAAAAATCCAGAGATATAACTCTTATAATAATTTTTGGGTATGTGGTCATATAACATGTGTAAAATGCCTTCATATTCTTTATTCTGTAAGAGTAACTGAGGTTATAGAAGTTAACTAATGTAATCAGATGCTAAAGAATAGCAAAGATCAGAAAAATTTAAAAGTATAAACAGTATTCCTTAATACTTGGGATGCTTCTATTTTCTAATGCTCTGAAATATATAATAATAATATACATAACATAAAGTGGCATTTTTAAAGAAAAATATCAACTGCTATAAAAATAGGACTTAAAGTTCAGCTGAGATTTTTGTGTAATCCTACAGCCTTTCAAAATTTTTCTTTCAAGAAATTCAGCTTTAGATTTTAATAAGCAGTTTCCACTATAAAATAAGGTGTAAGAAAACTTCGTTTATCAAACACCTGTTAATCTAGTGTTAAAGATTTATTGCTTTCCAAACAATATGTTATTAGAAAATAAAAGTATTTTTTGCATAGTAGGAAGGCCTACAAGCCCCAGTGCTAATGTATTTTATCATCATTTCAGCTTGCAAATATCAATGATATATAGAAATAATGTGAAATGTTGAGAAGTAAATATAATATCAGTTATCATGAGGTACTTTTTGTACTTTGAAAAAATGTACACAAAATTTCATGAAAAGGAAAACAGAATAATATAAGTATAAATAAATGTAGAAAAAGGGGCTTTACAAAAGAGCCAAAAGATGGTACCCTGTAGCAATAAATTAATGGGATGTGACGACCAACCGCTTTGAGTGAGTCTGATCCTCTAAGTAAATTAGTGAACACTGATATCAGGAGCCAAGAGGGAACACAGATGGAAGTAGCAGGATCCCAAGCACAGCAAGCTGACCGTAGAGTCTGAAGGCCCCGAAGCCTTCCCAGCATGGTTTGTGCTTTGTGCTGGTGCTTTCCCGAATTCACTCTTCATCACGCCTTAGCAAAAGTCATTTGCTTGTTCCCATGATTGCAAGAACCATCAGAAATTATGATGTTTTCTCAACTAAAAACAAATGGCCATCCAGTTGGGATGAAGATGATCCTGAAGCAGCTGCAACCTATGCCTGACCAAGCTTAAATATCCTGGGAGTATGTCTTTCCTCTTGCTGAGAATACTCCTACAGACTATTAGCTCTTATTTCATAGTATCATCCTAGTGTCCATAATTTCTTAATGGCAGTAAATATAAAGGCATTCATCATTTAAGTATGCCTTTTAGATTTAATCAAGAAAGAAATTCTTCCAACTTCCTTTTTGAAGAAAAGCAACAAATGCCAACTCCAAAAACTGAAGATTTGCTTTCCCCAACTCCTGAGTACTTCAAGGTCTGTGTTATCCTTTAATGCTCCTGCATCACCATCATAATTGCTAGATTCTGTGCCTATGAATATTGGGGGTTACTCCAATGTAATTATGAGGCCATCAGGCTGAGAGCACAATACCCTAAAATAAACTGTGATCCACTATCGATTACTTGAGGATACTCACATTCTTACAAAAATTTAAAACTCAGAGGACAAATGTACAAGAACTAAAAAGAATTGAGTCAGATAGGGCAAATTGAATGGCATATGCTGCAGGGTACTAAGCAGATTTTCTTCTAGATGGTTAACAACCTAAGTTCACAGATCAAAATTTAAGAAATAGAAGAGCCACAAGGCCAGCCAACATTTTGGTCCTAGCCTTTCAAGGGCAGTGAAGACTCAGGACATAGGAGAACCTGTACTGTAACATCATGAAACTCAGCTGTGCCCCAAATTTTCTGATCAAGAAGATTATGGAGCCACAGAAGAAGGAGACTGATGATGTATAGTGTGCCTGGGGAGAGTCACATGGAGAGCAAACTTTCTGTTAGGCTCTCACAGAGAGCAAACTGGTCAAGCATTGGCCATGATTCATCTGCATGGATGACACAAACAAAGGATCTACAGAGTAAGGTACAAGATAAATCCTGAAGGGACTTGACTGACCTCATCAGAAACAAAAGCTACATCATTTGGTATATGGGTCTTGCTCAATCTTGGTCTTAAGCATCCAGCAGAAAAGTATAAAAATGAGGTATATAATGTGGGACCATAATAATAAGTTGAGCTGTAAATGGCAATAGTCAACAACTTCTTCAAATAACTCACTATTGTTGTGGAATGCTGCACTGTGTTGGATTGTGTCACCAAGTTCAGGCACCTAAATTGGTTCAATGACAATGGAGTGCTCATGTTTGCTGGGTCTAGACAAAAAAAATGGGGGATACCAAAGGAGAATCATGATGTATGTGTATAAACAGTACAGTTAGGATAAATATGCCATGCTTCTGCATAATTCTATGAGAAGCAAGATTTGCATTAATAGTGGTTGGACGAGATATTATGTTGGCTTCTAGTACTATGGAAAAACACTAGGGAGATAACAAGGTAGAAAGTATCAATTATTGAATCTGCTATTAAAAAATAACATAAGTATATAGCTACACTCTCTTCATTCAGTGATTAGAGACATCGGCTATAATAATGTCCTTAAGTATAATATCATGTATGCACCTTATATGACACCAAAACATTATGAAAACATTTTGCAATGTGTTAATTTATTGACTCTTTCCTGTTAATTTGTCTTGAAACTGTCTCATTGCTCTTTGTTCTTCAATAAAAATAATAATAAAAAAAACTCAGAGGACAAATTCTAGTGATATGGAAAATGAGATTTGCCTCTTACCAGTGTGCTTCCATACTCTGTGTCTAGACTTTACAAAAACTATATTCTGGAGGTATGTTCCTGGATAAATATACCACAATTTTGTTCTTCCTCTGGTGACAAGCTGCAAGAGAAGAAATACCAAAAGAAGGGCTGGTGAGAGCTCAGCAGACCAAGTGCCTACTTTGGCCACTTCAGGGAACAGGATTTGATTCCCGATACCAGGTGCCTCACTGGCCCTGCCCCCAGGGAGTGCTGAGTCAGCAACTGAGTCCCTGCATACACCTGTAATCTCAGTGTTTAGCAGGATGAAAACAGGAGGATCACTATGAATCTAAGCTGTGTATTGACACCCTGCACCAAATTGTCACTTTCTCTTGGAAAAATCACAAATATATTTTGTCCTGTCTGTCCTTTCTTTTACTTATCAAAGTGTGTGTAAAACATTATCTCTTTACCCAAGGTTTTTTCAGCTAAGTTTCAGAGTATAATAATGAGCCTTATTCTGCCACTTCTTGAATCCTAGAGATAAAATATTGGTGATAGACCAGCCTGAGCTACAAAGTGAGCTTAAAGCCAGCCTGAACTGCATAGTGAGACCCTGTCTCAAAAAGACAAAAAAAAAAAAAAAAAAAAGAAGTAATTAGAAAAAGTCACCAGAGAAGATAGAATATTATCCAGTATTTCTCTCCTGCCAAAGAAATGTCTTATAGTGCTAATTCTTTAAAGACTCATTTTTCTCTTCAGTTTTCTGCCACTTCATCTTGAACTTGTAGAAAATAAAAGTAATTTGAAGAACTGAAGTTCATTGGTGGCTCCTTATTTTCTTTTCTTTCTTTCTTTCTTTCTTTTTTTTTTTTTTGATGGAAACAGGTTGAACTCAGATTCTTGCACTTGCCAGGGAAGCATTTATTTTACTGAACCATCTCCCCAGCCCGGCTCCTTATTTTCTTATTGAAGATCTATCAGTCTTTCTGGCGATATAAAATTGATCATAGAAAAAATTTAATGTATGTACCCTTTAATTGTAACAATACCAAAAAAAGGAAGGATTTATGTTCACTAATACTTTTGTATGCACAGAAGAGATGTATATAAGCAAAACTAATATACAGATATAATTTTACTTTTGTCATTTGATTTTAACTCATAAATTTCCACTCTGGTATATGGTTTCTATAACTACCTTATTTTTAATTGGCATGTAATAACTGCATTATGAGTATGTTGTGCTATTTTGACACATGGATACAAGGTAATGACTAAATCAAGGTAATTGGCATTTTGATCAACATAAACATTTAATTTGTGTGTATTGAGAACATTTAAAATTCTCTCTCCAAGATATTTTGGAACATGCAGCAAATTATTACCTATGGCCACCCCATTGTGCTATAGAACAACACAGCTATTTCTTTTTCTAATTGCAGAAATCTCCTGCAATTAAAATAATCAAAGATATTTACACAGTATTTGCTTGCAGCATATTTATTTTGTGCCTGTATGCATTTTAGTCACAGAAAGTATTCCCAATGGAATATGAAAGAGGTTTTCTAGAATGTCCTTGAACTTATTCAAGAGGAAAATGGTGCTTGGAAAACTGGAATAGTGACAAAAGTCATATAGCATCCTTGTAGAAGAGAACACTTGAAGCCAACTCTGTCTACAAACCTGGTTGGAACTAAGGATGGTGAAGCAAAACATGGGTCAAATCAAGTTTCTTCTTGGGTTTAGAGTAAGAATGCTGTTTGCCCTGAAGGATAATGAAGGGAAAATCTGAATTAGGTTATTTTTCTTGGCAGAGCAGCCCTGGAGAACATGTAAGGTGAACTTAAACACCCCTAGCTTGGTAGTTACACCTTTATTTTGAGGAATATTAGAAAAACATTGCTAAAACTTAAAAAGTAATTTAAAAACTGTATTTTGTTCACCACAAGACTCATGTTTAAAATTGTTTTGATTTAAATTTAACTTACTGAAGTGAGTTCTTAAGGACTAAACAATGAAGAGAGGGAAAGGAGGAAAGTTAGGAAATATGTCAGGGGCAAAACCATACCATTTATATAAACAAGATGGTTAAATCAATGGTCCTAATAATCTCCATCTGATTGTTGAAAATGGCAGTTGATAGGTAGCTGTCTCACTATGACTAGCTATATATGCTCATGTCTTGAATGGGGCAACTGCACTGGGGATAGCAATGTGTAGTACTGAAACTATGCTTGAAATGCCTGTCATTTTGGTCTTCTACATGCATGCTGCTTCTAACATAATATCAATTATTGGTTACTCTCTTTAAAGCAAATCTTTGTAAAAAAATAAGGCAATTGAGAAAACAAGAAACAAACAAAAAAATGTCTTAGGATTGTCCTGCTACAATTTTGTATATGGCTTGATTTCTAAATTTCTATGTAAAAATGTGTACTTGTTTTTGTTTTTTTTTTTCACATTCTATAGGGATTTTAAGTTTAGATAATCCAGGGGTGTTGAAAAGAGGCAGTTCTGAGATAATAATGTCTAAGTCATTTGATATTCAGAGAGATGTTAAGCTCACTGTCTCTGTTACAATATCATTAAGCTTCTCTTTTGGATGTTTCACAACTCAAGTTTGCAGACCAAAATTAGAATAAAAGAGGGGCTATAAGGATGGCCAACATTTTGACCCTAGACTTTGAAGGTCAGTGAGCACATAAGAGATCCTTGGCTGTGACATCCTGTAACTCAGTTGTGTCCCAAATCTTCTGATCAAGGAGATTATGCGGCCACAGAGAAAAGTGATAGATGATGTATAGTGTGCTGAAGGAAAGTTATCTAGACCAAAAAAATACTCTCAGGCTTTCTCAGAGAGCAAATTGGTCAAGCAATGACCAAGACCCATCCAGATAGGTGACACTGACAAAAGAGTCAAGGGTGCTGTACATAGTTTCAGGGGTAATCCTGAGAGGAGATGACTTACCTTGTCAGATACAAAAGTTATAGTTTTACTTATATAGATCATTCTTTATTTTGGTCTTAACCATCCAGCAGAAAATTGTAACATGACGTATAAAATGTTATGCCTTGTTAATATGCTGAACCGTAAAAGGCTTAAGTCAACAACTTTGGACAATTGCCAGTTCTGCTGATAAGCCACTACTATAATGGACTATTGGACTATATTGGGTTATTTTGCTGAATTTAAATACCTACAACATTTGTACTGGTATCAAGTATGAGAAGGTCCCTTAAAGATTTCTGCAAATATAGCTTCTCTAACCACAATGGAACAGCCATGTCTGAAAAACAAAACAAAAAGGTGGATAAAAATAAAGGACCATTTTGTAGTTAAAAAGAAATATATATGCATTTACACGACAGTTAGGCTAAATATACAGCTACTTTCTGTTAGTTCAATGAGAAGAAAAGTTTTTACTAGATTGTTTAGAGAAGATATCATGTCTGTATCTTGTCCACTGAAGAACTACTATGAAGACAACATGATGAAATGTATTAATTATTGTAACTGTTCTACTAACCTGCTTTGAAACAGTTTCATTGCCATTTTTTCTCATTAAAATGAATGCAAATATTTTAAATAAATAAATAAATTCAACTGAATGAAAAATATTTCTTAGTGTCTTCATTGGTCTGCCCATGTGGTATGAAATACAAATGGTAACATGAATGAATTGAACTGAAACCTTTGACTATGAGGGTACCAGAAATTCAGAATTGTATTTTACCTTTATTGCCAGTTAGGCACATTGATGGGGTTGCTTCCACACTCCCAGCTTCAGTTTTCTTATTGATATATCATTGAAAAATTTTTAGAGCTTCTCAAGTTCCCTGGAAGATAGTTCAGTGGAATAATAGTCTTTTTATCCTTGAAAATTAATGACTTGAATATCATCTGAATTATTATTCTCTGCTCATCAGAACATTCGATTATCTCAGGCCCCTGCTATTTTCCCCAGCTAACTTCTGACAGTGTGGAATTTTGTAAAGTCCACAATTTCACTATCACCATTGGTTTGAATGAATAATACATTTGGATTTTTACCATGAATTCAAATTGTGAGTACCACCTAGTCAAATTGCTCAAGAATAGTTATAGAAAGAGAAAAATCTAAAGCTGTTAAAGAAAGCACCATTTTATATCCAAGGGGGAAGAAATAAAAATTGCATTGACTTTTGAAGACACAATGCAGATGGTGATGGACATGAATGACATTTTTAAAAGGCTAAGATAAAAATAACAATTTTACCCTGGAATTCTATGTGCAGAAAATTGATTTGGCAAAAGAGGCTAAATTAAGATATTTAGAAACAAAAAGGGCCTGAAGGATGTCCACAGTAGGCACATATGACAAAAATATGAAAGGAAATGCTTCAAACAGAAGAAAACGGTGACCAACCTGAGATAGCAGGTCGACTCCTCCATCTTCCTCTATCCCGCCCCAAGCCCATCAAACCAGAGCGTCCAGCCTGAGACAGTGGGGCCCACTCCAGTGGCCTCCTGGATCCCAGCCCCAAGCACTCCCAGTGAGTGGGAATTTGCACGAATCACCAGGCTTCCCAGATCAGTGAGTGTGTGGTGACTCTCAGGAAGAACCTTTGGCTTTCGCGTGCTACCTGGATGCCCACCCCCAAGCCCTCTAAGCGAGCGACCAGCCTGAAACCTCAGGGCCCACTCACCAGCAACTCCCCGGATCTCCTTCCCCAAATCCCGCTGAGCCAGTGGGAATTTCCCTGACTCTGTGGGCATCAAAGTTCAGTGAGTGTGTGATGAGTCTGAGGGAGAGCCTTTGGCTTCTCTCTGCATGCTCTGCACCATCCAGGACCTCAGGCGCCAAGACATCCTAGCCAGAGAACTGTCTGAGCCCCCCAGACAGACCTATGTAGCAACTCCCAGTAGCCACTGCCCCCAAGACTATCAAAGGAGTGAGAACTTTCGGTGACTCTCTTGGCACTCGACTCATACCTAACTGGCCTGGTGAGTGTGAGGGAGAGCTTCTGCACCCCCAGTGCTCCTCTAACCAGGGACCCAACAGAGGGGAATCACAGGAGCTGCAGCAAAAAGGAACTGAACACAACAGCTAGATCCAGGCCAGGCAAACTGGATAATCTCAAGCTTAATAGACTGGCAACCGAATCTCACTACATGCTAAGGTTATAGCTGCACCAAAGCTCTACACCAAAGGTCAGAGGTCAGTATTGTACAAAATGACAAAGACAAGAAGAAAAATGCAATCTCAGCCTTCGAGTCCACCAATAAGTGCAGAGGACACTAGCTCAGCTGAAAACGATAAATTAACAGATACGGAAGCAAAGGAACAACAGCAGAAAGGTATAGAGGAACTCAGACAAAAATTAATGCCTGAAATTAAAAAATAAATATCTGAATACATAGCATCTGAAATAAAGAATCAAATCCAGAAACATCTGGAGGAACCCCAATGCTCACTCAGAATAAGTGCAGAGAATACTCTTCCAGCTGAAAAGCATGAATTAACAGCGTCGGAAGCAAAGAAACAGCAGAAAGGTCATGAGGAAATCAAAGCAGAAATAATTTCTGAAATCAAAGAAGAATTCTTTGAATTCATACCATCTGAAATACAGAAATAAGTCCAAAAAAATATGGAGGAAATCAAATTTGGAAGAAACTCTGCAGAAAAAGAATTAATAGCTACCTCTAAATAAGACATGGATAAAAAAAATAGAGATCAGAAATATGACATACTGCTGGAATGACCAATACAGAAAAGAAACATAACACATGAAGCAGAGTCAAAGACATATGGAAGAACTAAAAATATCAATCACGAGTCTACAAAACATTTGAGTGAAAGTGAAGACAGAGTTTCAGATCTTGAAGACATTGGTGCAGCCAGTAAAAAGGTGAGAAAGGATCTCTTAAAAACAACAAGAATGAGGAAAAAATAATCCATCAGCTGAAAAACGATGCTAAGATGAATAATGTGAGATTAATTGGCATCAATGAGAATGAAGGAGTAAAAACAAAAGATATAAAAAGAATACGGGCAGAAGTAATAGCAGAAAACTTCTCAAATATGAGGAAACAAACCAACATTCAGGTAACCGAAGCATACAGAACACCAAATAACTTCAGCCCAACTAAAAACACATAATACTTAAGATCCCAGAAATCCAACACAAGAACAGTATATTGAAAGCTGCTAGAGAGAAGAAGCAGATCACATGCAAAGGAAAACCCATCAAAATTACAGCCGACTTCTCTGTACAAACAATGAAGGCAAGGAGAGCATGGAGCAGAGTTCTTCAAATCCTGAATGAAAACAAATTCCAGCCCAGACTATTATACCCTGCAAAACTCTCTTTCAAGTTTGATGGAGAAGTGAAATACTTCCAGGACAAAGAACAACTAAAGAATTTCATGATGACAAATCTATCCCTACAGAGGCTACTGAAAGATGTTCTAGAGACCACAATGACAAGAATTCCATGAATGAGAACAGAAACAACCCACTAAAGAGAACAGACAATTAAACACAAGATACAAAGTATCAAACAACAGCAAGTAAATACCATGACAAACATAAGTCAACGCATTTCAATTATAACCATCAATTTACATGGAATCAATTCACCAATTAATAGAAATAGACTGGCACAGTGGATTATGAAACCAAATCCAACAATATACTGTATACAAGAAACATACTTAACTCAAAAGAACATTCATAGGCTCAAAGTCAAAGGATGGAAAATAATACTGCATGCACCAGCACCTCAGAGAAAAGCAGGAGTAGCAATTCTGTTCTCACACAGTCTCAACTTCAAACCAAGAAGGATCCAACAACACAAAGAAGGCCACTATACATTGGTCAGGGGAAAAATTCAAGAGCAAGAAGTAACACTCATAAATATCAATGCACCAAATACAGGAGCACCCAACTACTTAGGTCAAGTCTTAATGGACATGAAAAACCTAATATCTAAGACCACAATCTTAACAGGACGACTTAACACCCCCTTATCTCAAAAAGATAGGTCAACCAGACAAAAATTTAGAAAGAAGTAGCAGAACTGAACCAGAGCTTAGAAGAAATGGACCTGGTGGACATATACAGAGTGTTCCACGCAACCACAGATGTATACATATTGTTTTCAGGTGCACAAGGGTCATTTGCCAAAATAGATCACATACTCATCCAGAAGTCATGCTTAACGATATGCAAAAAAAGTGAAATTTTCCCATGCATATTATCTGACCACACTGCAATGAAACTGGAAATAAATGACAAAAGAAACCAGAAAAACACGCTAAATTTATGGAAATTAAACAACATCCTACTCAGCAATTAATGGGTCACAGAAGAAATTAAACAAAAAATTCAACAATATCTACAATTCAATGAAAATTCAAACACAACTTACTGGCATCTATTGGATGTGAGGAAAGCAGTTCTTAGAGGGAAAATCATAGCTATGAACTCACACATAAAGAAAACAGAAAAGGGAACAAATAAACACCCTAATGTTGCATCTCCGACATCTAGAAAAAGAAGAGCAAAATGAAACCCAGAGCACAAAGATGGGAAGAAATCATAAAGATTAGAGCAGAAATTAATTCAATTAAAATGAAGAAAACAGTTCAAAGTATCCACAAATCAAAAAGTTGGTTCTTTAAAAGACTAAATAAAGTTCATAAGCCTCTAGCCAACCTCAAAAAGAGGCAAGAAAAAATTCAAGTACATGCAATAAGAAATTAAAAGGGTCAAATCACCACAGACCCAGTGGAAATCCAGAAGGTACTTCGAGAATATTTATGCTCACCGAAAGAAGACACAGATGAAATGAACAGATTCCTAGAAAGGTACAAATTACGAAAACTGAGTCAAAAAGATATAACAACTCTCAGCAAGCCAATAACAGTCAATGAAATACAAAAATGTAATAAAAAGCCTACCAAGAAAGAAAAGTCCAGGTCCTGATGGATTCACAGCTGGTTTCTACAAGAAATTTATAGAAGATATAATTCCCACACTCCACAAACTCTTCCATGAAGTTGAAAAGCAAAAAGTCTTCCCAAAATCATTTCTGGAGGCAAGTATAGTACTGATTACAAAACCAGAGAAAGACACAACCAAAAAGGAGAACTACAGGCCAATCTCCCTCATGAACATAGACACAAAAATGCTCAATAAAATCCTAGCAGATAGAATACAGCAAATCATCAAGAAGATCACATGCCATGCCCAGGTAGGATTCATCTCAGGGATGCAAGAATGGTTCAATATTCGAAAAATCTATAAATGTCATACAATATATTAATAGGCTGAAATCTAAAAACCACATGATCATCGCAATTCATGCAGAAAAAGCTTTTGACAAAGCCCAACACTGATTCATGGTCAAGGTCCTACAGAAAATTGGAATAGATGGACTGTATCTTAACTTGATAAAAGCCATCTATGACAATCCAAAAGCTAATAAAATCCTAAATGGGAAAAAACTGAAATCTTTTACTCTTAAATCAGATATAAGACAAGGGCGTCCTCTATCATCCCTCCTATTCAATATAGTCTTGGAATCATTAGTAACAGCCATTAGAAAAGAGGGAGAAATAAAGGGAATAACAATAGGAAAAGAAGAAGTTAAATTATCACTATTTGCAGATGACATGATACTTTACTTGGAAGACTCCAAAAATTCCACCAGGAAACTACTAGAACTGATAGGGAAATTCAGTAGCATAGCGGGATACAAAATCGATACTCAAAAGTCAATAGCATTCCTCAACACAGATAACAAGCACACTGAAAGGGAAATAATAGAAACAATACCTTTTACAATAGCACGGCGGAAAATGAAATACCTTCGACTTCACATAACCAAGGAAGTCAAAAATCTTTTCACGGAAAATTACAACACCCTAAGAAAAGAGATTATAGAGGATTTCACGAAATGGAAAAATATTCCAAACTCTTGGATAGGAAGAACCAACATCATGAAGATGGCCATGCTCCCAAAATTGTTGTACAGATTTAATGCAATCCCCATCAAACTGCCACCAACATACCTCCCAGACCTGGAGAAATTGTTCCTAAAATTTATTTGGAACCACAAACGACCTAGAATAGTAAAGGCAATCTTGGCCAATAAAGACAAGGCAGGAGGCATCACAATTCCTGACATAAATTTATACTACAAAGCCACTGTGATAAAATCAATGTGGTATTTGCAAACAAATAGACCTGAAGATCAATGGAACAGATTAGAAGACAAAGAGGCATCTACAAAAACACTCAGCCATTTGATCTTCGACAGAGGAGCCAAGCAAGCTTACTGGAAGAAAGATAGCTTCTTCTTCTTACTGGAAGAAAGATAGCAACAAATGGTGCCGGAAAACATGGCTTTCTATGTGCTGAAAATTAAAACTTGACCCAGCTCTATCACCATGCACTAAGTTAAAGTAAATGGATTAAAGATCTAAACATTAAAAAGAGAAACACTTAATATTTAATGAGTTGAAAACATAGGGGTAGGTAAAGCGTTTATGAATAGATATATATTTGCACGGGAAAAACTTGAAAGAATCAACAACTGGGATCAACTCTTCTTGATTAATTTCTGCACGTCAAAAGAAATTGTCAACAGAGTGAAAATACAATCCACAAATTTTGAAAAAATCCTAACTAATAAGCCTTCAGACAACGGTCTGCTGTCTAGAACATATAAAGAACTATGATATAACAGGGCCCTGAAATTTAAAGACCCAATTCAGAAATCGGCATCTGAGATGAATACACACTTCTCAGTGGGTGAAATTAAAGAAGCGAATAAATATATGAAAAAATGCCCCACATCGCTAGACATCCCACAACACTGAGATACCATCTTATTCCAGAAAAAATGGCTATCATAAGGAAATCAACCAACAACAAATGTTCGGGAGTTTTTGGGGAAAATGGAACACTTCACCATTGCTGGTGGAAATGTAGACTGGTACAATGATTATGGAGATCAGTACAGAGACTCCTCAAAATAGCAGGACTGGAAATCCCATTCAAGCTGGCTATCCCCCTACTAGGAATTTTCCCAGAGGAACAGAAAACATTATATCATAGTGATATATGTCTACCTATGTTTATAGCAGCACAATTTATGATAGCAAACTCTTGGAAACAACCAAGATGTCCATCACATGTGGAATGGTTGAAAAAGATGTAGCATTTCTATATAATGAAGTATTACTCAGCTATTAAGAATGATAAGCTTGAAACATTTATATTTAAGTGGATAAGACTTGAACATATACTCATAAGTGAAATAAATGAGACACACATGTGCAAATATCGTACAGTCTTCCTGGTATAAGAAGTCAAAAGAAGAAATGCAATAGAAATGTACCACAACAACTAAAAAGAATTGAGTCAGATAGTTAGGCAAAACTGAATGGCATATGCTTCAGGGTACTAATTAGCTTTTCTTTTGGATGGTTAACATCCAAAGTTCACAGATCAAAATTGGAGAAATAGAAGAGCCGCAAGCCCAGCCAACATTTTGGCCCTAGCCTTTCAAGGTCAGCGAAGACTCCTGTAGTTGAACCTGTACTGTAACGTGATGAAACTCAGTTGTGCCCCTAATTTTCTGATCAAGGAAATCATGGAGCCACAGAAGAAGGAGACTGATGATCTATAGTGTGCCTGGGGAGAGTCACAGGGAAAACAAAACTTACTCCTAGGCTCTCACAGAGAGCAAACTGGTCAAGCATTGGCCATGACTCATCCACATGGATGACACAGACAAAGGATCTACAGAGTAGGGTACAGAATTATAAGATAAACCCTGAGGGTCTTCACTGACCTCATCAGAAACAAAAGCTGTATCTTTTGGTATATAGGTCTTGCTCAATCTTGATCTTAACTATCCAGCAGAAAAGTATTAAAATGAGGTATATAACGTGGGGCCATAATAATAAGTTGA